>CAUOFW020000814.1:388167-566599 GCA_963454935.2 Ilex paraguariensis | reverse complement strand
AAAAAAAAAAAAAAAGAGTGAAAATTTGAGAAATATTGTGAGAGAAAAAAATATCGATGTATTTGAGAGAAATAAATTTTACTTCACAAATATACCCTTATGAACAAATCATATGACTTTTTTTGTTAGAACAAATTGATAGATTTAGATGGAAGAACTAGATTGAAAATCGGTTAAAACTTTAAATTGTACCAATTGAAATTTTAAGAACTAAATAAAAATTATGTGTGCTACTTTTAAGAGAGTAAATTAGAAATTACCCTAAAAATTATAAAAGATTAGCAACGAGATTTTATTTTTGAACCCTGAAGCCTAAAAGGGTCATGGTCTCCCAGGTCATAACCTAGTTCCTTCTATACTGAGAGGCAACTTGTTCGTTGATTTAACATTTTTACAAAAAGAAAGAATGAAATAGCATAAACAAATTTAAAATCTTATGAGAGGTTTGACGGCCCAAAAAAGAGAATTTTGTTCATTCATCTTAAAAATTAAAAAAGAGTATCAAATTAATGCGTTCAGAAATTGACATCTGAGAGAGTCGAAAGAGAGATTTTCGAATAGCAAGCAACTACGGCTCACAAAAAGAGGTGAAAATAGATTTTTTATTTATTTTCTAGCTTGGAGTTACATTGAGTGACAAACTTAAGTTCATTAACAAACGCAGAAAATAATTGTAAACTAAAACAAAAACAAGAACAAAAGGGGAAGAAAAAAGACAAAATAAACCTTTTCATTACAAGGCACTGGGAAAGAGTCCCAGAACCATTACTTATAATCAATGAAGTCAAACAGACATAAGCTTCACTGTTCAACTCCATGGCTTGGGGACACAAATGCCCGCAACTCTCTGTCATCTTCAAATTTCACCATGTCTTCCTCGTCCAAGTTCACCCATGCCTCTATTCCATCCCTCGATGGTGTGTCCAAGAAAGAAACTAAATTCTTAAATGTAAGGCTAGCAGAACCCACCCATATAGGCATTCCCCACCCAAAATCAGCTTCATGTAGAGGGAATCTGCACAAACTAGTGAAACTAAAGGAGACCAGGTCTCCTTTAGTGTAATTTTCACCTAGCTCCTTGATAAAGTTCAAGTGTTGGTCACCCTCCCTGAGGTTTGTCACGTAATTAGAATCGACACCGCGTATTGCATCTCTCATCTTCTTCACGATGCCATAACATGGTTCCTCACTGTCCATGGATGGAACTGCTATCGAGATTCGACTAATATTCCCGAAAGAATAATCAGGCAGTGGTGGATCAAACCTCGGTCGTAGGTTTACTGCATGAAGCACAAGGTAGAGCTTATTGGGGTCTGCTTTTATTCCTGTGGCAGCTATAAAACGACTCCATATGAAGGCTGAAAGTGCTTCAATTCGTGTTGGCCTTATTGGACCATTATTGATTGTATTCTCAGTATATTTGTCTCTAAGAGCAGCTATCTTAGAAGCAATGAAAACAAACCTCTTTGTTACAATATTTTCTTTAGTCATGCCAATACTTGGTTTGAAGCTAGTTATATCAATTGGTGGGAAGAGCGTTGCTGATTCAAATCTTGGACAATGTAAATCGCTATCCCCACGGGCGGTGGCTGCCCAATTATTGACAAACATGATAAAGGAGAAAGCATCAGCAATCTTGTGAGATATGAGTACACCAACCGCCAGGCCACCACAGTCGAAGAAGTTCACTTGAATGGCCATACCAAGATCATTAGTATCATCCAATTCATATGGGAGGAACTTGTTGAGTTCACCAGGGATTGGATTTCTAATGACCTCGGAGAGTTGGCAGTTGACACGAGCTTCTACGTAGGGGACACCCTCATCATTGCAATCGACATAAATGTTGTCGATAACTCGTCCTGCTAAGGGATAGAATCGAGTTAAGGTCTCAGAAAGAGACTTCTTTAAATAATTTGATCTGACTGCACTGCTGTGTTTGTTATCCACGTCCACGGGATAGAAGAGAACTAGAGGCATAAAAATTGGAGGANAATCGAGTTAAGGTCTCAGAAAGAGACTTCTTTAAATAATTTGATCTGACTGCACTGTTGTATTTGTTATCCACGTCCACGGGATAGAAGAGAACTAGAGGCATAAAAATTGGAGGGGATATTTGATCGAGAAATGAAAGTTGATAGTTGCGCAGGTGGTCAGGGGTTGAAGAAGATGGAGTGATTGTCTCTCTCGAGATAACTTCAACGTCAACCTTCATCCTCTAATCAAATACAATAACAAGCTACTAAAAAATTATTATATTTTTTGCTCTCTATTGGTTTATAGATGCTATGCAAGTATTGCAACGAGCATGTGTTGCAATAAGGCTTAAATAGAGCTCCAATGTACAAAAAGTCAAAGAATCCCTCCAATACATGGCAATATTTACATTTACGTGTACACATACAAATCTAGAATTTCATCAATTTTAATTTTAATTTTAAAATGTTGACGGTCGAATCAAATTCAATCATCCACTTAGTTTATTTTATTGGTGGCTGATTGACTTTGATCAANCCCTCCAATACATGGCAATATTTACATTTACGTGTACACATACAAATCTAGAATTTCATCAATTTTAATTTTAAAATGTTGACGGTCGAATCAAATTCAATCATCCACTTAGTTTATTTTATTGGTGGCTGATTGAATTTGATCACAACTAACAAAATTTGCAAATCTCACTGATCTGGCATTTCACATCAATAAACTTGCTGTGCAAGTGCTTTGACTTAGCGTCTCATGATTTTAAAACACGCTCTGATAGCTAAGGTAAGACTACTTATACACGAATAAGCCAACAAAGTTTTCTCTCNGCAAATCTCACTGATCTGGCATTTCACATCAATAAACTTGCTGTGCAAGTGCTTTGACTTAGCGTCTCATGATTTTAAAACACGCTCTGATAGCTAAGGTAAGACTACTTATACACGAATAAGCCAACAAAGTTTTCTCTCTTAACGATGTGGGAATTAGTACAGTGACTCAGTACCAGGGGTGTATTGATGCGGGGGGCAACTACCCACTGACTTTTGAGGGGCTAACTATATAAATTGATATGACAACAAAGTTATGTTCAATTTATCTCATTGTCCCCCTAAAATTTTTAAAAATTTAAATACTGGCCCTAGTCNGCGGAGCTACATGTATTGATGCGGGGGGCAACTACCCACTGACTTTTGAGGGGCTAACTATATAAATTGATATGACAACAAAGTTATGTTCAATTTATCTCATTGTCCCCCTAAAATTTTTAAAAATTTAAATACTGGCCCTAGTCTTTTTTGTCTTCAATAAGTTAGTGGTTCACTTGTTCTCCTAATCTACTTTTTTTTTTATTTTATTTTTTTTAAGAAAAGAGAATTTTATTGAATGAAATTCAAGAATTACAAGAAGCAAGAAACAGGAACTGTTTAGAAGTAAAAACAGTAACTGTTTTATCAAAACTAAAAACTGTTACAAAAACAGTTAAAATTTCCTGTACATTATCTGCACACTGTCCTCCTAGCTCAGCTTCTGTCCCTTTGCTCACAGCTTAGCTCCCCAGATGCAATACAATAGCTACTGTNTTAAAACTGTTACAAAAACAGTTAAAATTTCCTGTACATTATCTGCACACTGTCCTCCTAGCTCTGCTTCTGTCCCTTTGCTCACAGCTTAGCTCCCCAGATGCAATACAATAGCTACTGTGAAAGTAGCACAGCAGTATAGTACAGCATCCAGCACCCAAACTGCACTATGGACAGCACCTGAGTCAGATTCAGACTGCTAGGAATGGCAGGTCACCAGATTCAGCTCATAACCACAGCAAAGTTCCAGTGCTTACAGAAAACAACTCCTAAACAGTGTCATCCACCCAATCATATCAACAACCAACCAGCTGTGTCATCTTTCCTCCACATACTGCACCAAGTAGCAGTATGAATATCAGACAGAGTAACATCAGTTTCTCCATCCAACCCCAGTCACTTCCTCAAACTGCTGACCACCCATCAAAACTCTTTTCCTCCTAACATAGGCAATCCTGACTGATCCTGCTGTAATAACATCCTTCCTTCTATTGGTAATCTTCCACTTACTGAAAAATCAGAAAAACACTCAGTTTTAACAGCAAAAGATGCCAAATAATCTGCAATTGTGTTGGCCTCCCTGTACACATGTTTGATTTGATATTGCAGCTGCTTAAGCAATTCCCAGACCTGCTCCAATACTCCTTTCAATATCCAAGGAATTGTTCTCCTAATCTACTAAAACAAGTGTTTTATTATTAAAATAAGTAATAAAAAGGATGTGTATATATTAGCCAAATACAATATCTCTCTTATTTAATACAATATCTCCAATTTTTTAATATTATTGTATAATAACATACGAATAGATGCAAATGACAAGTTATGAACATTCATGCCCTTCCAAAAATATAAATTTATCAACAAGATTTAAAAATTACTTATAAATTTACCATAAAATTGATTAATTATAGACATTCTTGAGATTTAAAACAACATAACCATTTTAACAATATTAATTTGTGAACAAGGTTAAAAGAAAATTGCTTAGAAATTTATCGTATAATTGATTAGTTATAGACAATTTTTTGAGATTTTAAACAATATAGCTGTGTTTCTCTTTAATATATGATTGAGTTGAAATTTGTCACTAAAAAAAAAATATTGTTCTTGTTTGTTCGTATTTTGTTAAATGCTGAATTGATTTATTTTTATATAAATTATGTTAATATGTTACTCATAGTTGAACTTTAAAAAAAAAAAAATCTGCAAAATTTATTAATCCTTATTATTGGATGTGGGGGAGAATTTTTTTATACCAATTGATTAATCTTTTTCGTTTATATTTTTGCCCCTACTAGAATATAATCCTGGCTCCGCGCCAATCAGTACCTTAATATTCCCTTAGCTCATCCATAGCCTTTGGAGATAGGAGTCTTGGCATATGGGTGATCTTGATCATCACAANATATAATCCTGGCTCCGCGCCAATCAGTACCTTAATATTCCCTTAGCTCATCCACAGCCTTTGGAGATAGGAGTCTTGGCATATGGGTGATCTTGATCATCACAACTGTAAGTACACTAACCCACCCATTTTGGGGCAACAAACCTTATACAAGTCATGTCCTAAAGCCGGATCTGATGCCCCCTCGTAACGCCCCTGGTTAACTTGCACTGGCACTGACACTATGANTACAAGTCATGTCCTAAAGCCGGATCTGATGCCCCCTCGTAACGCCCCTGGTTAACTTGCACTGGCACTGACACTATGAACTTATGATTATATTGAGGGGAAATAATCTTGCCACGATACAAGGAAGAAAAAAAGATCAAGTGTTCAATCACGCAATAATATTCGGATATGGTATAGTGATGGGAAATCTACAAGGTGCATGCACTGGTGTAACACTTCAAGAACGAAAGCATAACTTATTAGTAGCTAACCCAGTCAAATTGAACAATTGACTGTATATTGTCTTGTTTGTCAAGAAAATAACTAATCAACGTGTGATCAATTCCTAGCCTGCTCCTTTGAGGGGGTCCAGTTTTTCCCATTTCAAACATGCCTTTATTGCTTGGGACACATCCAAACCGGCCTTCCTGCATTAGTTAGTTTACTATGAAGATTGTGACTCATATCTGTTTTAGCCAGCTTCATGAGCCTTCTTTATGTAAGAGAATAAATTTTGCTCATTCTAGGCCATTACAAACCCAAAAAAATAAAAAAAATAGAAAGGCAAATTCATACATGTTTCTTTTATTACTAGTAAGTGCATACGTGCGTTGCACGTGAACTATTTTGATTAACAAATAAAATATAATATTATCTAAAGAATACAAATGTGATCTAATCAATAAAAAGTTAGCTAAAAAGTTGCAATGATTTGTAGAAAAAAAATAAAAATTAAAAGTTTTCATATTAAGAAAGTTTTATTAGTAGTACCGATATATATTAATTCATTTTTTCTTTTTTGCTTTGTCACCATCATAGTTCTTTTAAATCTTATCTTCAATATGTACTTAATTGGTGATCAAGTAAAGCTAAAACATAATTTTTTACCACTTTACCGAACATCATAATGCGGTCTCAAGAATCCAAGAAGGCCAAAAAGCTCAAATCCAAGTATCACCTCCATTGTTGAGTGANAATGCGGTCTCAAGAATCCAAGAAGGCCAAAAAGCTCAAATCCAAGTATCACCTCCATTGTTGAGTGGTGAGTCTGTAATTCGAGTATTGACAATACCTTCTTTATGATATGTACAATGATTTGTGTATATTACTCTTACAAGAAAAAAGAATAGATGTTAATTGATCTATGAGGATCGAACCTAGGAAGGAAAACTTGTTTTTACTATAAAAGTTTTCTTTAAAAAAAAAAAAAACTTGAACTCCTAACCACGGTGCATGTAGACCATTGTTAATAAAACAAATAGTCTCTTAGCATTTGTAAATTTGTGTTCCAGAGAACTTTTGTAGATAAGTTTCTTGCATGGGGCATGGTAGTTGAATTTCACTTGGAGATCTTGTAGCACTTATTATTATATCTTTTTTTTTTTTTTGAGGTTTGTTCAACATAAGCAAAGCTATTTAGATGTTAGATTCTTTCTTAGACATTTCATTTTATTCAAATTTCACTAATATTGTTGAATTCAACATCTAAGTCAAAACAACATGATTAGACTTTTATGTCATTCACTTGGTTCTTAATATANATTGTTGAATTCAACATCTAAGCCAAAACAACATGATTAGACTTTTATGTCATTCACTTGGTTCTTAATATATATATATCAATCTTTCAGGCAAAAAAAATTTAATCCTATTTAAGTTGTCAATATTCAACATTAATGGAATATTACCTTGGCGAAAATTATGAGCACTAGTCTATCGAGAAGTAAGATTTTCAAACATCATATATAAAGTCTGAAAAATAATGTCTTTCCTTTCTTTGCGATATAGGATCCATGAGTTGAAATGAGGCTCAACAAACATATTTTATGGATATTTTTTAATTTTATTTTTTAGCAACAATAAAATCTTATTAAAAATAAAAATTTATAACTTATTAAGAATAGTAGGGTAGTATGTGTAAATTGTTAATAGTAAGAAGGTATATGTATAATTTTTATTATTATAGGTTAACTATAAATACAAGTGATGCATGAGAGTTAGGTTAAGTTTTTAACCTCTCTTTTTCTTTCTAATATTGTGTTATGTTATATCTCTAAACTTAACATGGTATCAGAGCATTAAGATCCTTTTTTAGCGTAAACGATTGTGATGGCCTCTGCAGATGTTGGTGTTGCTGTGTTGTCTAGTGTGGTGGCCTTTGTGGCGTCGTCGATTGTGGTGGTGTCGACTATGGTGTGGTGGTGTTGTCGTTGGGTGTCGATCGTGGTGGTGCTGTTGCTGTGGTTTCCACTTGTCTCTGTGATGGTGTTGTTGTGGCGTTGATCAGTGTAGTGGTGTTGTTCTTTGTGGTGGTGTAGCTGTTAGGCACCGCTGTTGAAGAAGACCAGGCCTTCTGAAACCCTAGCGACGGAGAAGACACGGTCCACAGGTTTTAATTTATTTCTGATCCAGATCCAACCCAATCAGGCTCTAGTCCAACCCAGACCAGACCTAATCCGGTTCACGGTCCAGCCTAGACCAGTTTAGCTAGTTTTCCACCGGTTCAGTCGGCATCTACTCCGGTTCAGAAGTTCAGCAAGCCTGGTCTGCCCGGTTCAATGGTCCAGTCAGCTCTTGTAGTCCGATTCAGTCTTCCAGCATTCTTTTTCGGCCGATTCAACATCTTTTCTAGTTGATTCAGTAGTTTGGTGGCTAGTTCAGCAGATTTTCCAGTTTTCCATCCGGTTCAAAAGGTCTTTANCGGCCGATTCAACATCTTTTCTAGTTGATTCAGTAGTTTGGTGGCTAGTTCAGCAGATTTTCCAGTTTTCCATCCGGTTCAAAAGGTCTTTAAGCAATTTCAATAGGTTTCTGAGACGATTCAGCCCTTTTTAGACCGGTTCAGTCAATTTTAAGCGGATTTAGGCCGGTTCCATCAATTTTATTTCTGGTTCAGCGGTCCAGCGGGTTTCTCTGGTCCGGTTCAGCAGTCCAGTGGACTCCTTTGGTCCAGTTCAATGATTCAGTGGACTTTTTTGGCTCGGTTCAGCAGTGTAGTAGGTGATTCTTGTCCGACTCAGTGATCTAGTGATTTTCTTTTTCATTTGCTGAACTTTATGGAATCAAAACAAGACACTGGGTTGGTTACTATTACATGAGAGGAGTATGCTCAGTTCTTGTCCCAACAACAGGCTGTCCCATCTTCCTCCACTGCTATTTTTGCCCAGTCAGGTAATGCTTCTACTTGTTTATTGTCCTCCACTCGTAGTCCCTGGATTATAGATTCTGGCGCTTCTGATCACATAACTGGTGCGTCTGATATTTTTTCTACTTATCAGTCTACTACTTCCACACGTAGTGTTACTCTTGCTAATGGTACTTATTCTAAAGTTTCAAGTCTGAGAACTACTCACTTAAGTCCTGATATGTCTCTATCTTCTGTGTTATTTGTTTCTTAGTTTCCTTTTAATTTACTTTCCATTAGCAAGATTACTCGTTCTCTCAATTGTTCTGTTACGTTTTATCCCTCTTATTGTGTCTTTCAAGATCTCAAGACGAAGAGGAAGATTGGTATAGGGCATCAAGCTGGTGGTCTATATTACCTTGACTTTGATTCACCTACCCGGGCTCTACAAACCTCGTTGTCTCATTTTAGAAACCACCAAAACCTATCCTCATTGCTAAATTGCATAAATTAGAAGAGCAATATTTTTAAACCTTAAATATCTTCCTTCTTGAGCATGTCATTATGGTTAATATAGATCCAAAGTTGCCATTTGCTTTTTTGTTTTCGAAGTGTTGTTCTTACAAGACAGTCAAATAGTTCACTTATGAAGCATTCGGACATCGTACCGAAAGCATTGATCTTTTTAATTTTAAATTCTCGCTTTCATTAATATCGTGAAAACAATCATATTTCTAATTGTATATAAACTCATAGTGTGAAAGTATATTTTCTATGTTTTCTCATGTTAAATGCTTCAAAATGGTGGATGCTTAACACCAACAAATTTTGCCACATGAGAAAACAATTGACAGCTCCATCCTGTCAACCATATAATAGTGCATTAGATTAGTTCTTTATTTTTATGTGAAAAGTCTATCACTTGATCAAATTTATTGTACTTCTAAGAAAATGTCATCCATATCATATGTCCACAACACTGCATCATTTCCTTTTGATCACCACAACTTCGTAAGTGTTGGTTTTGATATTGATTGAGTGCTTTAATTGTTTTTGCGGAGTTTAACAAATTTGTATCTACTTACATGTTGGAATTTGTGCAGTCCTTACTGGATTAATGTCGGATTTTGTGCGAAAGAATTCAAAGTAAGTAGTTGTTCTATTTTCCTTTGTTTAATTTACAAACATATATGTCAGGTATATATACACGAGTATCGTGAGAAGTATCATACATGCTACTCATTGAATAACAGGTACATATAACTATACTTCCTCATTTTCAAGGTTTGAAATTGATTCCTATGTTTTGGTAATTGTGTTTGTCATAAAATTGAATAATCTTGTTTGGCTCAATTTTAGGCTCTAATAAAATCTCGTAGCTATATGTGAGAATGAGTTCAATAAACTTGGACGAAAATATATTTTACCAGATTAAAACTCAAATTTATTGTGTTATAACTTATAACTTTATAAGAGCTACATAATTTGGAAAACTTAATTGTTTTGAACTATAAATATTGACCTTGTAAGTGTACTTTGGTCATGTTAAATCTTAGGCCTGAAAAATAGTTTCCAACAGAGTAGTTGCCCTTTTAGGATTCTTCTAGTTCCTAACCATAATATAAGACTATAGTCATCAACGATTTTTTCAATTGACAATCTTTGCTATAGATTTCTCAAAAACATTCTTCTTCATCTTGATGTTTGTTTTGTTTAATTCTCATGGGTGAAGCAGAATTTTGTGTCTTGATCACAACATCTCTACCATTTGTCTTAGCAGATGCTTCATACTGCTCCATTTTTATGGTTGGACTTCAAAATAGATTCTAGGCGGCTCATAAGATTGGTACATTGGGGGTACTAGATTTTCTAAATTCATTGTAGTCTCTTGTAAATCCACTCAATTGTCTTGTTAGGAGGTTCTGATGCTCAAATAGACTGTTTGTTGGTTATTATTTATACAAAAAGGATGTATCATATTTTTCGTTCATGTCCAGGGAAAGATAGAATGTTGCTAGACATGTTTGGAAGTGTCACGGCCAAGGTTGCTGCGCAAGGAGAGTATATTTTTGTTCATGGGGTGGCCAAGAGCGCTCACAAACATCTCTTACAATTGCAATGAAAGCTTCTATTCGGTAATGGGAACAAATATAAAGGATGACTTGCATTTTCTTGGGTCAACTTTCATTAGCTTTTTGATGCTTTTTTTGGGGCACATACTTGGCCCATTGAGTTTGGTTCTAATGTTTTACTTTGACTTTTGTTCCCTTGGGTTAATCTCTCCTCCAATTTCCCAAGAATTGGAGGATTTTCCTACTCACTTTGACTGGTCAACAAATATACACATAAGCAGATTCAATTCGCCAGTGTGTACAAATTATAACCATTCAAAACAAAAATAGAAGATCCTTCAATTCTTATAGGATTGGAAAAGAGTCTCTTACTTTCACTCTATCTCACTTTTTTGTGCCAAGATATTTTCTCTTCCATTCTTTCTATTTTAGCACCAGAATATTTCTTTTTCCACTATTATTCAAAATGACTCACGTGCAACGCATGTGTGCATCAACTAGTAAGGTGTAAATGTTGAATCGGTTATATTTCTTGTGGAAAAGAAAGTATATGAAGGGTTTTTTTTAGATATTTTATTAATATTGGATATTGGATAATCAATTATATAAGTTTCTTTAATTTTTTTAATAGGGACATAAAGGTCAATTAAAATTTTTTCTCTTTTGTTGACAATTTATAATATTATATAAAAGGGAGAAAATTGTAATCGCAATTAGCTGTATTTTATGATATATATTGGTATCATCAAAATCATGTCTAATTCAACAACTTAAATGAAATTTGTAGACTTCAAAGAGAGGAAGATAATAGAAAGAAAAAAAAAAGAAATATTAGAGAAAAAAACATAGAAGTTAGAAGGGGAAGATATAAACTTTTATGAAACGATTATACAAAAAATAATTCAAAATTTTTTCAAGATCTTGATTGACATTTAAAAATAATATTGATATAGAAAAAAATATAGAATAGTAGCTCAAGAGTCACAATCACAAATAATACACCGTTAATGTTTTATTCTAACTCTAAAAGGGTAGTATGGGTATTAACTATATTATTATGGTTAATATCGTCAAATAAAAGTTTTTTACTTTTGTTAATATTTTAAAATAATATAAATATAGATTAGAGATACGTAGAAAGTTAGACGTACGTACACTAAAATTCAAAGATAAGAAACTCCTATTAACTAAATCGAAGCTGACTATAAAGTTATTTACATTTGAGCCTCTAAAAATCATTAAATGTTAGTGCATATCTTGACAAGTCCATGAATATTCCGCTCAAAATAAAACAAAAAATTGAATAAAAACAAGTGTATAAATGGTAGTTCTATAATTGCAAGATGATAGATTTCTCGGAAAGACAAATAATTGAACAATTGATGATGTTGAGTTTTTGGGTGGCGAATGAACGGTAAAATATGAATAAAAATATTATATTAATCAAGATTTTTTATCAAAATATTCATCTTATGTGATGTGACATAATTTTTATCATCAAATAAGTGAATCCAATAATATTCAAAGAAAGAGATTGTGTCATATCACTTATGATAGAAAATTTTGATAAAAACTTGGTAAATATAACATTACTGAAAGGAAAATATTATATAATTCAAATGAAACTCAAAAGTTAAAATTTAAATGTATATCTTCTCTTAGATGAGCTTGGGTTGAGTGAGTCTCACTAAAAAAATTAATAGAACCTATTCATTTAAGAGATAATATGCATTTAAATTGTAATTTTTTGTATTTCATTTGAATTTTGTAGCATTATTCTTCTTGAAGTAGGAATCATGCATCAAAGCAATGGATCGCAATATTAGCAAGAGGGTCTATCCGCTACAATAGCTTTGCATTGAGTCTGATAAGTTTTGTTCAAGATGTGTCATTGAAGATATACTTTGAAGAATTTTACAGAAACATGTATCGACTAAAATGATATGAATATTCTAATACACTGCTTGCTATCATTAACAAACTTATTTTCGCACCCAAACCAACTTTAAAGAGGTTTCGTACAACTGAACAAAAGAAACTTCTAAATTATAAGACACTTCAACTCAAACTCTAGATTGCCATCCATGAAGTTTAAAACTTGCAAGTTTTATCATCAGGACTTGTGGAAACAAATGATAGCAACTCCTTGTCAACTTCAAATTTTGCCATGTCTTCTCCCTTCAAGTTAACCCATGCCTCTATTCCATCACCAGATCTTGTGTCCAAGAAAACAACTAGGTTTTTGAAATTAAGGCTAGCCGAACCGACCCACATAGGCTTTCCCCATCCAAAATCAGCTTCATATAAAGGGAACCTACACAAACTAGTAAAGCTAAAGGAAACCACCTCTCCCTTGGTGGTTCTCTCTGCACGGTCCTTGATAAAGTTCAAGTGCTTGTCACCCTCCCCAAGTTTTTTCACGTAATCTCCATTGACACTACGTATTGCTTCTCTCATCTTGTTAAAGATGCCATAACACTCTTCTTTGCTATCTAACGACGGCACTGCTATGGCGAGCCTGCTGATATTCCCAAAGTAATATTCAGGGAGTGGTGGATCAATCCTTGTACGCAGGTTCACTGCGTGAAGAACAGTATAGATCTTATTGGGATCAGCTTTCACTTCAGTGGCTGCCATAAAACGGCTCCAAATGAAAGCAGATAAGGATTCAATCCGTGTTGGGCGTCTTGGATATTCTGAGGTTGTATTGTCAGCATACTTGTCTCTAAGAGCTGATATTTTCGAGGCAGAAAACACAAATCGCTTTGTTACAATATTTTCTTTTACGATACCAGTGCTCGGTTTGAAGCCAGCTACATCTCTAGGTGGGAAGAGCGTAGCTGACTCAAACCGTGGACAAGGTAAGTCAGCATCCCCACGAGCAATGGCGGCCCAACTGTTGAGGAACATGAAAAATGACAAGGCATCAGCAACCTTGTGAGATATGCCTAAAGCAACCGCCATGCCACCACAGTCAAAGAAGCTAACTTGGATGACAAGGCCAAGATCTCTAACATCATCCAATTCATATGGAAGAAACTTGTTGAGTTCACTAGGAATCGGATCACAAATAACATCCGAAAGTTGGCAATTGACCCGAGCTTCCACATAGTGAACACCCTCCTCGGTGCAGTCAATATAGAGGTTGTCTACAACTCGTCCCGCTAGCGGATAGAATCGGGTTATGGCCTCCGAAAGAGACTTCTTTAACTGGTTTGATCTGTATACATTGCTGAATTTGTCATCAGCGTCTGCGGGGTAAAAGAGAACCATAGGCATGAAAACTGGAGGAGACACTTGATCAAGGAATGAGAGTTGGTACTTTCGAAGGTGGTCAGGGGTTGGCGACGATGGCTTGATGATCTCTGATGAGATGACTTCAACTTGGACCTTCATTCTGTGTAATATGGTATTTCAAAACACTCAAAAACAAAGCTTTTGTAATACTAAAGTTCTCTAGGTGACAAGTGATTAAGCTTGTAATGCCATGAGGATTAAATAGAGCTCTTTACAACCAAAAATCTTTTCCTTTTACGTGTGAATATAAGGAAGTGACAATGCTGCAAGGAATTTAATGCCGGAGTAGGTATAATCCGTGTTGAATCTCTTTGATGTTTGGTTCACACGAAAACAAAAAAGAAAGTTGATCAAAATGTCAAAGTAAATAGGCCAAAATTAGTTGCTCATGGTCAATCATATACTTGTCACTAAGGTTTTCTGGGTTGTTTGTGTTTACATATTTTTTGTAATAATCAATAGGGGATAAGGTTGATTTTGAATACAATAATGGGTTTGGCTGTTATCCACCAACCCTGATCATAGAGGAAAACAGGGTGCGTTTACATTACTTTCTGTAATATCATGGAGGGAGGAGCAGTCTGTATGTCATATCCCCTAACAATTCTCAGTTGGATACGAAATTGATATTAAGTTGGCGGCCACAATTTTTGGCTTATACAAAAACTCTATTAAACCTGACTTATACATGATACAAAATTAATACAATATAAATCCAACTACACAAGATCTAACAACATGACAGAGACGCATTGGTTAACAGCCGTACATATTGTGTGATACGAGACCCAGATGAAGGTTTGACCCGGTGGAGTAAACGGGGAGGGGGGTTGGCGCTCTTCAACGTGTTGGTGGCAAGTTCAGCGCATGCCATGGAATACTAAAAGTCAGTCAATGATACTCAATCCGTACTCATCTAGGCTATAACTCAATTTCTCCGAATCTCATAAAGGACTACTAAGGAGACGATATTCACTCCCAAAAGCATAAATAAATGTTAGACCAATGTTATATGAATTTAAAAAATAAATTTATAAATTAAATTTGATAATTTTAATCAATGATTTTAATGTGAGTCCCAGCATTTATTGGGACCTGTGCGTGTTGGATCTTGCACAATGTAAACACGAGAACAGATCTCTCCCTTAGTAAATTCGAGTGAGTCAGTCGAGTGGTCAACCTCGCTGCTTGGAACAGCCTGTGAGTTTCGGTGGTAACCTGGAACGGTAATGGGAGACCCTCGTGGATCAATGGAACGATCCAGTAAGGCTGAAAAAGGTTCCTGGAACAAAGAAGAACAAGTTAGAAGGGCGCTGGAGTGTTTTTCGGCGTATCCCCTCCGACGATCAAGTCAGTCTTTGAGAGAGAGGAAGAAGAAAACACTGAGTATGTATTGTAGCAAAGGTTTTTCGTTGCCTACCTTCTTGCCTTTTGCGAGGAGTATTTATACTTCAAAAACTCATGATTGCTGTCAGTGTAGTCAGTAGATGATCATTAGGTACAGGCAATGTGCGCACTGATTCCGATGAGAAATGTCTTCTCTTTTAACTACTCAGGATCCCGAGCAATCAATGCTGTGTCATCGGGCTGCCGACTGTCCAATGAGCTCCTCTCGGGGAGGATGCAATAAATGCCCAGCCTTAGAGACATTTATTGCCTTTTACTTCCGAGCCTTATCGCATTGAATGCAGTTTCATCAAGGGAATGGAGTAATTAAATGCTCGTTTTTCCAAGTCGTGTGTCAGCAAGGGCATGCGGTCTTTCCGTCTCTGACGCCGAGGACACACGTCGTAAGGAGACGAAGGGTTTTACAACAACCCCATCTGCTTCATCATTGCGTTTAGCCGTTTTCTCCTGCTTAGGACGTCGTGCGCATTAAATGCGCCTTTTCGTGCTTCGCGCCCAATGGTGAGATTGGTACTATATAAATGAGCTTCCTCTCTCATTTTCTCATTTCGTCATTTCGAACTTTCTCCAGAGAGCCCTTGCCTGAATCTTCGCCGGAGATCTCCTTCCTTCCGTTGTCAACTGCACAACCTTTTCCCTGAAGTCTTAAGGCCAGCAGACCCATCGTTGCTTCTGAACGTTCTAGGTGGAGTCGCCTCAAGTTTTCCAGAAAAAACTCCGTTTTACATTCTGGTGAGTCCCAATATCTTTCCTCTCTTCGTCCTTCTGTCCCTTTTGGTTTTTCAATAACTGGAGGTGTCTCTGGTTGCCACTTAGCGACCAATCCTCGGGAAGCTTCCTTGGGGATCTTTGAGGGAAAAACACCCTCTTTCACTTTTTCTCACTTTCTTCGAGATGCCTCGTCGTCGTCCTGCCCCCGAGAATCCTCAAGCCAGTTCTTTGAGGTCAGGAAAGTATAAAGTAAAGGGTGGTGAGCAAATTAATAGGTTTAGGGTCAAGTACAGCATCCCCCCGTACTTAGACATAGAGGATTATAACCCGGCTGTGCACTCTCGTACCTTCGGGGCCGAGGATACAATGCCCTTTTATACTAAAGCCATTATAAAGGGCGGAATTAGGTTCCCTTTGCCCCCTCTACTTCTCCAGTTCCTTTTCCATTTCTACCTCTTCCTCGGGCAGTGTTACCTTAATGTCTTCAGGATAATTATGGAGGTCATAGAGCTCAATAGGCGTCTCGGGGTAAATATTGGGCTGAACGATCTCCTTTTTTGCTATTCCCTCTTGAGAGTCATGTCTTAACAACACTTCTACCTCAAAGCCAGAGACCCATCTATGTACCTCGTAACTCATCTTCCCGACTCGGACAAAGGGTACAAGGACGACCTACTTATCTTCAAGGGATCTTGGCAGAGAGGTGTCAGTCCCAAATATAACGACTTGTTATGTCATTTGGAATGGAGAACAACAAGTATGTCGGTTCATTTGGGTCTATTATTTTGTTGTTAAGATTTTCTATGTTCATGACTCCCCTCTTTTTTGTTGTGCAGATGTCCCTGCTCGGGAAACAGCTCTTCCCCCTCGGTCGTTGGTGAACTTTGCCGACCTAGCCACAGTTTGGAGATTTACTGGTGACGACGGGTTCGGCCGGGCTACCCACATCCTCCTGAATTACACTCCTAGATATAAAAAGTTTTCACAGCTTCCCCAGCCTTTCGAGCCTTCGCGGTGGTCTGAACTTTTCGATCAGGCGGTGAGGTAAGAGGTCGAGGAGAACTTGGAAGAAAACCCTGACCGGGTTTCGGAGGCAGAAGTAGAGGGTGAAGTTGAAGAACTCGGGGTCAGAGAGGACTTGGTTCCTTCGCATGCCGAGGTGGGGACTTCGGGGAGAGATTCGTGGCTGAACTTCCAAATCCTACAATCTCTAGATGCGGAGGACGCCCTTGAGGTAGCTATATCCAGCACGCCCCGTATTGATTTGGGGTTCCTGAGGCAGAGGCAAGCCCTCGCTGTCGGGAGGGGACGAGGATCGGCCGGTGGGGCCCCATCTGTAGGGACCAACGCCACCCCATCCTCAAGAGTCGTCAGTCGGGGGCAAGTGCATAATCGAGATCCTCAGGTAGAGGAGGAGAGAAGGGTCAAACATAGGTACGATGGCCTTGGCAGGGGATCCAAGGCACCCTTCGCTCAGCAGCAAAGTGGGAGAGGCCGTGGGTTACCTCCCGCTCCTCAGCAACAATAGCAACAACAGCAACAGCGGCAACAGCAGACTCTTCCTCCCCTTCCGCAGACAGTGGAGGTCGCGGAGTGGAATCCTCGAGCCATTGATCACATGAACCGAGTGATCAGGGTCGATGACTCCATTTTGCAGGACCCCCATGTCGCCAATGCAGTGAGTGAGACGCTGCATTTCGAGGCCGACATGGTGGCTCACGGGGGGCGATCAACGAACGTGTTGTTTCGCTCTATCATCCAGAATTCTCTGGTGGTAATTTCATCTTTGCTTCAGTCTTTTTAGCCGCTTTTCTTTTTAGTGACATGCCCTTTCCTTTGCAGGCCTGCTAATAGATTTCTATGATAGCGGTACGGTATCATGGGGCTAGGATGGACCTTCAGCGGATTCGAGAGTAGAAGCAAGAAGCGGAGGGAGCCCTCGCTAGTGCTAAGGAGGACGTTGCTACCAGGGATTCCACCCTCGCGGGGTAGGCTGCTCAAATCGAGCAACTCCTCAAGGATGCCGAGTTGGCGAAGGTCGGCGCTGAAAAGCTAAGTGCTGCCCTTGCCGACGCTGAGAGGAGGATCACAGAGCAGACGCAGCGGCTCTCTGCGGCGGAGGAGAGGGCTGTTGGTTCAGAGAAAACTGTCTGGCTCTGACCCAAGAGCGGGACAGGATCAGGGCTGAGGCACAAAATCGGAAGTCCGAGGAGAGTTCGCTGATGACGTGCTCCCCGCTCTTGAGGAAAATAGCAAGGAGTTGTTCAAGAAGGGGTGAGACGAGGCGCTCCAGTCTACTGGGATCCCGTCAGACTCCCCACTCTTCCAGATGCACAAATACGTGCCATCGGCAGAGATGGAACAAGCCGAAGTCGAGATTGCTGCCGAGGGCGTGATTCCAACACCGGTGCAAGTTTCGGCTGATCTGCCCGAGGCGGTAATTGTGGATTTGTCTGATGATGCCCTGCCGGACCAGGCCTCTGACCATAATTTTCCTCAAGCTCTCTCTGTTGCCAAAGTACCTCCCACTCTGCCTGCTCCCGAAGCTGCTCAATCTTTCTACGCTGATTCGCCCTCGGGCGATGTTTTGGAGATGCCCGGGGCCAGATGAAAGCTTTTTTCTTTTCGATTGTACTTTTTTTTTTCTCTTGTAGCTCTTGGGGACGCAAAGCCCCTCTTTTTGAAATAAAGATTTTTTGGAGTACTTATACTTTCTTGCAAACACTTTTTTTTTTTTTTGCATAGGAGTCCTTGAATTCTGTCCTCAGGGTCTTGCCCTTCCAAGAGGCTTGCCCTTGTGCGTGCTTCGGGGGCAGGAGTCCTTGAAATCTGTCCCCAGGGCCTTGCCCTTCCAGGAGGCTTGCTCCTGTGTTTGCTTCGGGGGCATGAGTCCTTGAACTCTGTCCCCAGGGCCTTGCCCTTCTAGGAAGCTTGCTCCTGTGTTTGTTTCGGGGGCAGGAGTCCTTGAACTCTGTCCCTAAAGCCTTGCCCTTCTAGGAGGCTTGCTCCTATGTGTGCTTCGGGGGCAAGAGTCTTTGAACTCTGTCCCCAGGGCCTTGCCCTTTCAGGAGGCTTGCTCCTGTGTTTGTTTCGGGGGCAGGAGTCCTTGAACTCTGTCCCCAGGGCCTTGCCCTTTTGTTGGCGAGCACTGAGGGAGATAATACTCAAAAATAGTATTTCTTTAGATTCATCACATTTCATGGTCGCATTACAAGGTTTCCATCCATATCTTCTAATCTATATGATCTGGAGCCTCCGATAGATATCACTTTGTAAGGCCCTTCCCAGTTAGGTCCCATTTTTTCTTCTGTTGGGTCATAGGTATTGGTCGTTATCCTTCTAAGGACTAGATCGCCGATTCGAAACTCTTGCACCTTGACCTTTTTGTTGTATAGTTGGAAAATCTTTTCCTGATACTTGGTTATTCTCAAGGCGGTTATCTCCCTTCTTTCTTCCATTAGATCCAAATCCAGTCTAAGTTGACGGTCATTTCTCCCTACGTCGAAAGCTTGGGTCCTTATGGTCGGGAGCCCTACCTCAAGAGGTATGATTACTTTCATTCCGTAAGCCAGGGAGTATGGGGTTTCTCCTGTCGAGGACCGAAGGGTGGTCCTGTACACCCACAAAATGTTTAATAGCTCATCTGCCCATTTTTCCTTAGCTTTCTCCAACCTCTTCTTGATTCCATTGATAATTGTTTTATTAGAGGCCTCTGCCTTCCCATTGACTTGGGGGTAGACAGGGATGGAATAGAAATTACGGATTCCGGGTTACTCGTAAAAAGACTTGAAACGCCCGCTGGTGAATTGAGTCTCGTTATCTGACACCAGTGCCCGGGAAATCCCGAATCTGATGACTATATTTTTTCAAACGAACTTTTTAGCATCTATGTCTCGGATTTGAGTCAACGGCTCCGCCTCAACCCACTTTGTGAAATAATCTGTGGCCACAATGAGAAACTTTCTATTTTCAGGAGCTTTAGGCAGGGGCCCAACTAAATCGAGTCCCCACTGGGCGAATGGCCAAGGGCTGGTCAGGGGGTGCAAGTCCCCCGCGGGTTGTCTGATTGTAGGGGAGAACTTCTGACATTGGTCGCATTTTTGGACGTATGCGCGCGCATCCCTTTGCATTCGCGACCACCAATATCCTTGAGACATGATACGGTGTGCCATTGATCGCCCCCCAGAGTGCCCCCCGCATATTCCTTCGTGTACCTCATAGAGAATGTCTTCCACCTGGTCCTCTTGGACGCATAATAATTAAGGTCCTAAGAAAGACCTCCGATACAACTTCTGATCCGGAGAGACCCAAAATCTCGGGGCTTTGAGTTTTATCTTCCTTGCTTCCTTTGAACACTCCGGGAGGTCTCCTGTTGTTAGGAACCTAAGAAAGGGTGCATCCTGGACGGTCATCGCCTCGGGGGCATGGTCTATGCAGGATGTGGAAAGATATTATATGGTGATCCTGCGCGACTGAGAGGACTCCATTGCCGAGGCTAGACAAGCCAGGGCGTCGACATGCGTGTTTTTGTCTCGGGACACTTGTTTGATTTCAATCCTTCCGAATCTTCGGATTACAGTTGTCGCCTGGTGATGGTAAGCCTTCATCCTAGGGTCCCTTGTCTCAAACTCTCCGTTAACTTGGTTGACTACCAGCATGGAATCGCAATGCATGATTAAGTCCGTAACTCCAGTTGCCTCAGCTAACCGAAGTCCTGAGATGAGGGTCTCGTATTCAGCTTCATTATTAGACGCTTTGAATCCCAGCCGAACGGCCTGCTCCGCGACCATCCCATCTGAAGAGACCAGCAAGATACCGATCTCAGACCCCTTACTATTTGACGAACCGTCCACACATAAAATCCACGGTGATCCCTCACAATTCGTTGGAGACGCTATATCGGTAGGAGGCGGTCTTTCTAGAACGGGATATTCCCCTAAAAACTCAGCTATGAAGTCCGTCAATACCTGACCTTTTATAGCGGTTTGAGGTTTGAAATGAATGTCGTGTTCCCCCAGCTCCACTGCCCACTTGAAAATCCTTCTGGAGAGTTCCGCTTTCTTCAAAATGGCCTTTAAGGGCTGATCGGTAAGGACGGTAATTGGGTGCGCCTGGAAATAATGCCTCAGTTTTCTTGCAGTGGTGACCAGGGATAGAGCCAGTTTCACTAGGGGCAGGTATCTTGTCTCTGCGTCCAGGAGCGCCTTGCTTATGTAACAAATCGACTTCTGGCGGTGCTTATGCTCACGAATAAGTACCCCGCTTACCGCAAATTCAGATACGGATAAGTATAAGAAAAGCATTTCCCCCTGGATAGGGACGGATAAGGTCGGAGAGAGTCCTGAGGTATTCCTTGATTCCAGTCAGGGCGTCTTCGCACTCCTGGCTCCACATATCCTTCCCAGCACTCTTGATTGCTCCGAAAAAGGGTTTGCATTTGTCTGAGGAGCGTGAGACGAAAAGGTTAAGTGCTGCCAGCATTCCCGTGAGCTTTTGGAAATTTATTAAGAATAATAGAGTAGTAGTATGTGTAAATTGTTAATAGTAAAAGGGATGTATGTGTTATTATTATTATTGTAAGTTAACTATAAATACAAGTTATGTATGAGAGCGAGGTTAAGTTTTCTAACCTCTCTCTTTCTCCCTAATATTGCCTCTAATATTGTGTTATATTAATTCTCTTAACTTAACATGGTATCAGAGCATTAATCTTTGTGTTGTTACTGTTGATGGTAGTCGATCGGTGTACTGCTTATCGATTTTTTTTTATTTGGTTGTGGCTTGTGGTAGTCCATTGGTGTGGTCAACTGGTGGTAGTCGATGGTGTGCTGCTGTTCGGCGTCGTGGTGGTGTTCAACAGCGACGATGTTGGTGGCTTGTGGTAGTCGATTGGTGTGGTTGACGTTGGTGGTAGTCGACGGTGTGCTGCTGTTCGGCGTTGTGGTGGTGTTCAACAGTGAAGGTAGTCGACTGTCTTGGTGGTGGCGATTGTTCGTCGTGGTGTAGTCGCCTATCTTCGTGGTGGTCTGTGGAGTGTTTGGTGGTGTCCGGTGTTGTGGTGTGGTGGTGTTCGGTGCCGTGGTGGTGTTCAACAGTGAAAGCATAGGGTTTGGTAGAAACCCTAACCAACGAAGGAGAAGATCTGTTCCAGCCAGACCGGTCCAGACCCGGTCCAGTCCAGACCCATTTCAGTTTGGTTCAGCTTTCAAGTGGGCTTCTCTTGTCCAGTTCAGTCCTGCAATACTTCTTATTTGCTATCTGCTTTGTTATTTGTTGCATTATTATGGAACCCAAAAATCCTGTGTTGCCTCCTCCTACTCTTATCACTGGTCCCATGACTTCTGTCAAACTCAATGGGACTAATTATACTTTATGGTCACGATCTGTTCAAGTCTTTCTTCGAGGAAAAGGATTTAAGAAATATCTGGTGGGTTCTAAACCCAAGGAGGACACTCCGGGGTATGATCAGTGGGAACAAGAGGATGCTCAGATTATTTCTTTATTGTTGAATAGCATAGAGCCCAATATTAGCTCCTCTCTGCTCTATCTTGATACTACCAAAGAGATATGGGATCACTTGGCCACTATGTATTCTGGTACAGGTGATTTTACCCGTGCGTATGAGGTGTGCAAGGAGTACTTCCGGTTGGAGCAGAGTACTCTGAGCCTTGCGGATTATTACTCTCATGTTCAGGGAGTCTGTGAGGAGATGAAAACTTACCATCCGTTTACTACTGATGCAACAGTTTGGCAAAAGCAACATGAGAACCTAAATGTTATTCGTTTTTTGGTTGGATTGAAACCTGAATATGAGGCTATTCGTTCTCAGATTTTGGGTGAATCTAGTCTTCCATCACTGCTGGAGGTTTTCTCTCGTTTACAGCGTGCTACATTATCTATTACCTCAGTAATTGATCATGATGTCTCCACTGATCGCTCAGCTCTTGTAGTTCCTAATAACCATAGTGATGGTCATCGAGGTGGTCGTGGTGGTCGCGGAGGTCGTACAGGAGGTCGTACGGGTGGTCGTGGAGGTCGTAATGGATCTTGTTCTTGTACTCACTGTCGCCGTGGAGGACACACTGTTGATTTCTGTTGGGATTTACATGGAAAACCCTCTGGTACTGCTAATCAGGCTTCTTATCAGGATGACACCTCGATTGTTGCTTCCATACCTCGGTCAGCTCCACCAGACACTGGGTCAGTTACTATTACAATGGGTTGAGAGAAGTATGCTCAGTTCCTGTCCCAGCAACAAGCTGTTTCATCTCCCTCCACTGCTACTTTTGCCCAGTCAGGTACTGCTTCCACATGTTTAATGTCCTCCATCTGCAGCCCTTGGATCATAGATTCTGGTGCCTCTGATTACATGACTGGTGCCTCTGATTACATGACTGGTGCGTCTGACGTTTTCTCTACTGATCAGTCTGCTATTTCTGCATGTAGTGTTACTCTTGCTAATGGTATTTGTTCTAAAGTTTCAGGTCTGGGGACTACTCACTTGAGTCCTGATATGTCTCTATCTTCCGTGTTATTTGTTCCTCAGTTTCCTTTTAGTTTACTTTCTATTAGCAAGATTATTCGTTCTCTCAATTGTTCGATAATTTTTTATCCCTCTTATTGTGTCTTTCAAGATCTCAAGACGAAGAGAAAGATTGGTATGGGGCATGAAGCTGGTGGCCTATATTACCTTGACTTTGATTCATCTACCCGAGCTTTACAGACCTCGTTGTCTTCTTTTTAATGACATTGTCATCTTGTGAAGCTTGTCAACTTAGTAAGCATCACCGTGTGTCATTTCAATCTAGAGTCAATAATCGTGTGTCTAGTCCATTTGAATTAGTTTATTCTGATGTATGGGGTCCAATAAAGAATATTTCATCTAATAAATATCCTTATTTTGTGACATTTGTGGATGACTATTCTCGTGTGACTTGGTTATTTTTTGATGAAAGCTCGGTCTGAATTATTCTCTATATTTGAGACTTTTTGTAAAGAAATAAAAACTCAGTTTGGTTGTCGTATGCGTACTTTACGTTCCGATAATGCTCGTGAATAGGAATCTGATCCTTTTTCAGCTTATCTTAGTAAAACTGACATTATTCATCAGACTTCTTGTGCTTACACCTCTCCACAAAATGGTGTTGCTGAACGAAAGAACCACCATTTGTTGGAAGTCACCCGTGCCTTGTTATTCCAGATGAATGTTCTTCGATATCATTGGAGTGATGTTGTTCTTACTTCTTGTCATCTTATTAACCGTATGCCCTCCTCTGTGTTAAATGGACAAAGTCCATACTCTGTTTTGTTTCCTAGTAAGCTCTTATTTTCCCTTTCTCCTAAGGTTTTTGGTTGTGTCTGTTATGTTCACAATTTGGGTCCTGGATTTGACAAACTTGATCTTCGGGCTACCAAATGTGTTTTTCTTGGTTACTCTCGCACGCAGAAGGGGTATCGTTGCTACAGTCCTTCTCTGCACCGATATTTTACTAGTGTGGATGTCACATTTGAAGAATCTGTTCCATACTTTTCAGCACTCTCTCAGCCTTTGAATCTGGACTTTGGCTCCTCTTCTATACCACCATTAGATATTCTGCTGCCCACTGTGTTACCACCTACTTTACCTCTCCGTGTCTATTTTCGCCGTCCTCACCCATTGACTGAAGTACCTGTACCGTCTTCCTTGTCGCCTTCTGATCCAGGAACATCAGGTAATTTAGATTCTTTACCTATTGCTCTTCGCAAAGGTACTCGTTCGTGTGTTACTAATCATCCTATTTATCATTTTGTTTCATATGATACCTTGTCACCTGTCTTCTCCTGTTTTACTTCCCAATTATCTGCTATATCTATTCCTAAGCATTTACAGGATGCATTATCTGATCCGGGTTGGAGGAAAGCTATGGAGGAGGAGGTGGATGCCTTACATCATAATGGAACTTGGGATCTCGTCCCTTTACCCTCTGGTAAACGAACTGTTGGATGTCGTTGGGTGTATGTTGTTAAATTTCATCCAGATGGTTCTGTAGAGCGTCTCAAAGCCCGACTTATTGCAAAGGGCTTTACTCAGACTTATGGTGTTGATTATGAGGAGACTTTTTCTCCTGTTGCTAAAATTTTCTCTGTTCGTATCTTGATTTCTTTGGCTGCTAATCTTGACTGATTCTTGTTTCAGTTAGATGTCAAGAATGCCTTCTTACAGGGTGATTTGGTTGAAGAGGTCTACATAGAGCAGCCACCTGGGTTTACTGCTCAGGGGGAGTCTGGTAAGAGTGTTTGTCGGTTAAAAAAATCTTTGTATGGTTCAAAGCAGTCACCGAGGGCATGGTTTGGTAAGTTTTCAGATGCAGTTTTAGAGTTTGGTCTTCTTCGATGTCAAACAGATCATTCTGTGTTTCATAGGCAGACAGATGCTGGGTATGTCCTATTGGTGGTCTATGTTGATGATATTGTGATTACTGAAAATGATTCTGAGGGGATTGCCAAGTTAAAATTATTTTTACAGGATCGATTTCATACTAAGGATTTGGAAAAACTTCGGTATTTCTTGGGCATTGAGGTAGCTCGATCTAAACAGGGTATTTGTTTATCTCAGAGAAAATATGTACTTGACATGCTCAAGGAAGCAGGTTTGCTGGGTGGTAGACCGATTGATGTCCCTATGGATTCGAATCAGAAATTATTGATGGATGATGGTGTATTATTTGAAAATCTGGGTCGGTATCGCAGATTGGTTGGGAAGCTTAATTATCTCACTATTACTCGACCGGATATTTCCTATGCAGTCAGTATAGTAAGTCAGTTCATGGGATGTCCTAGAGTACCACATTGGGAGGCAGTTACTCGTATTCTGCGATATCTCAAACGAGCTCCAGGACTTGGACTGTTATATCGAGCTAATGGACATCTTAGAGTGGAAGGTTTCTCAGATGCTGATTGGGCTGGATCTCCTTCTGATCGGAGATCAACCACTGGTTATTGTACTTTTCTAGGAGGTAATGTTGTCTCATGGAAAAGTAAGAAACAACCCGTGGTAGCAAGATCCAGTGCTGAGGCTGAGTATAGGGCAATGGCACATATGATAAGTGAGTTGACTTGGCTATTATACTTCCTCTAGGAAATTGATTTTTTAGTTTAACTTCTTTTACAGTTGTTCTGTAACAACCAGGCAGCTATCCATATTGCTGTCAATCCTGCGTTTCATGAAAGAACTAAGTATATTGAGGTTGACTGTCACTTTATTGGGGACAAGATAGTAGCCGGGGAGATTACAACTCCTTTTGTGAAATCTAAAGATCAGCTTGCAGATATGTTTACCAAAGCATTGAGTCGTACGCGTCTTACAACTATTTGTTCCAAGCTTGGATTATATGATATATATAGTCCAACTTGAGGGGGAGTGTTAAGAATAATAGAGTAGTAGTATGTGTAAATTGTTAATAGTAAAAGGGATGTATGTGTTATTATTATTATTGTAAGTTAGCTATAAATACAAGTTATGTATGAGAGTTAGGTTAAGTTTTCTAACCTCTCTCTTTCTCCCTAATATTGCCTCTAATATTGTGATATATTCATTCTCTTAACTTAACACAGTTAAATGAACATGCTTTCTTTTCATGGTACTTATAATCATGTAGAAACCATTTCAATTGGTCAGATTATGATTCCTTGTGAAATAGTGCACTTATTCAAGTTCCTATGTTGGTGGGTGGAGTTCTGGTTTAGAAATGAGATGATCAAGGTCAAAAGTGAAACAGGAGTTGTAGAATATTGAGTTGTGATAGTTAATTTAGTTAGTTGTGAGATATTTGAAAAGGAGACCTGGAAAGGATCATAACATTTGACTCTATAAAATTGGCTCAATGCTGGATCAGCCGAATCCGGAAGCTAAAGGTAACTGAATGGAATAGAGAGAACAGCCATATTTTTCTCTCGTAGATGCTACCTAGTTAGTGTCATGGTGCGAAAACCTCCACTTAAGTGCCTTGCCAAAAATTGCTTTGTGTTTTCCATCTCATCTTGCTGTTCTTCCTCGTCAGTTTTCGTTTAGTTGTGCAACCACATTGTGACTTCTTGTTTATTGTTTTTTGTCCAAATCGTGCCTTGACAACTCCACCCATTTCAGGGTGTATGTTGATGTCAAGTGTTCCTAAAAAAAACTGACTGATTGTTGTCAGTGCATTTTTGGGCATGATTGGGGAGAAATACATAGAAAAGGTTATTATAGAAAATTTGAAAGCAAATGAAACAGTATTACCAGATTTGCCGTATGAATTCTTCTACAAAAACATTTCTATGTACATCAATACGTCTTTGTGCGTCAACTACCTTCAATTGGTAATGACTAATGATGATCAGAGGTAATGGCATTATTCAAGCTAGGAGATTGTACAAATCTTCTGCCCAAAGGCATCTATTCTTTTATAATATTGATATTGCAATGCACAATGGTTTTATTATGTATACAATGCTAGTCTGCATTTTGTGCCAAAGTGGTCTATAGTCCAATCATTGACCATGATATCTGTTTGAGGGTTTATGAAACTTTTACCTTTTGTAATATTAGTGTTTTAGTTGTTTTTTTTTTTTCGGATTCAGCTATTATTTTCTGGTGTGGAATAGCCTCTCCGCATGCAATGGGAAGGCTGCATACATGTGACCCACCCTAGACTCTACAGTGGCGAGAGCCTTGTGCACTGAGCCGTCCTTTTTTTGGCTATCATTTTTTGGTAGTAAAAGTTTGAATCTCACTTTTAAGTTCCTTAATGCAGGTCATCATTATTGGATCCTTCCTCTGTGATCGATCAGATTGTGCATGGACATGTATGTTTGGTGACATTGAGGTTCCTCTTCAGATTATTCAAGAAGGTGTTATCTGTTGCCAAGCTCCTCCTCACTCAGTTGGAAAAGTCACTCTTTGCATTACATCTGGCAATCGGGAGTCCTGTAGCGAAGTCAGGTGGTTTGAATACCGCGATAAGCCAAGTAGTTCTGCACACAGTTATTTTCCAGGAACAGAGCCGAGTAAGAGTCCAGAAGAATTGTTGTTGCTTGTCAGATTTGTGCAGATGTTACTATCTGATCCATCAAGGCAGAAAAGAGAAAAAACTGAACCAGGGATTGATTTATTTGGGAAGTTCAAAGCTGGCGAAGATTCATGGGGCCAAGTCATTGAGGCAATTTTAGTTGGCGCATTGACAACATCTAGCACAATGGATTGGCTGCTGCAGGAAACTCTGAAAGAAAAATTGCAACATTGGCTTTCTACTAGATCACAGGAAGGTAGTGACCAACCAGGCTGTTCCTTGTCCAAAAAAGAACAAGGAATAATACATATGATTGCTGGATTAGGTTTTGAGTGGGCATTGAACCCGATTCTCAATTCTGGAATCAGCATTGACTTCCGTGACATTAATGGGTGGACTGCCCTACATTGGGCTGCACGATTTGGAAGGTAATGGATTTGGCTGGTGACATGCATTTTATAGATTCATGTACGCTTTATATAGAATTAAGATCATTTTAGCATTTTGGTCATTAGTTTTATGATTGGGAAACAGATATTTACTTGTCAAAATCTTCCTAAAATATTGACGCCTTAAGTAGATTAGTTTTATTGATTGACTAAGAGAAAATGCGGATAAAGTTTGTTTTTATCAGTTGAACAAATATTATAAAACTCATCATAGTTGATTATCTTGGCATATGTAGACTACTTCAGTATTAAAAAGCATGGGTTAACAACAGCAAGTTTATGGTTTGAATCTTAGGATAGTTACTTTGTGCAAATAATCTGTGTTCAGTCATTTCTAGATATAAAGCTTCACAATTATTTTTTCACTTCTTTGTGATTGCTTGATGAATTTCTGGATATAGTGCATAAAATTATATTTTGTACAACATTCTTTGGGCTCCTTATATCTTGGATGAGTAAGAACCTAGCTGTATGTTTATATTCATTGATTCTACTTGGTTTGTGCTAGTAGTCCCAAGTAGACTACTATAACAAATACCTCCGTTCTATATCAGGGCTGGAAAGCTTAAAAGTTTTCTGAATGGTGGATCTAAAATGCTCTTTTAACAGGGAAACGATTGTAGCTGGGCTCATCGCATCTGGTGCATCAGCCTGCGCAGTTACAGATCCTACTTCACAGGACCCAACAGGTAAAACCCCAGCATCCATTGCTGCCACCTGTGGACGCAAGGGACTTGCCGGATATCTTTCAGAGGTGGCACTAACTAGCCATCTTTCATCACTCACGGTGGAAGAAAGTGAGCTCTCTAAAGGTTCAGCTGATGTGGAAGCAGAAAAAACAGTCAATAGAATCTCAAATGGGAGTCTAGCTACAGATGCGGATCAGCTTTATCTTAAAGACACCTTAGCTGCTGTCCGCAATGCAGCTCAGGCTGCAGCACGCATACAATCTGCTTTTCGTGCGCATTCTTTCAGAAGGCGGCAACAGAGAGAAACTTCTGCAGCTGCTGATGCTGATGCTAGTGGAGATGAGTACAGTATCCTCTTAAATGATGCACGAGCACTTTCAGCTGCATCAAAATTGGCATTCCCCCATGCACGTGATTGCAATGCAGCTGCTTTATCAATCCAGAAGAAATACCGGGGTTGGAAAGGTCGGAAGGAATTTCTTGCATTTCGGCAGAAAGTCGTGAAGATACAGGTGCCTGCTTCTTCCAGGGAAATCCCCCCCCCCCAAAAAAATAAAATAAATAAATAAATAAAATAAAATAAAAACCCACCTTTCTCTTATGAACTTCTTAACATTTCGATGGTCCTTATTTTGAGAAGCATTTATGCAATCTTCATTTGGAAAATGTGCAATGTGATTGACTATTAACCATTTAAGGTATGCAGAACTTTCCCTATCTTCTAGAAAAATCATGTTGTAAGTGGCATTTCACCTCGTTAAAGCAATAAGATAAATGCCGATTTTCTTTAAGTATTCACTGACACAGACACGTGCAATCACCTGGCTCAATGGATTAGCCAATTGGAAATGGCAGGCTAAACTGTAACTTGCATCAGACAAGCAAGAGACATGCATACTAAAACCCTTACCTTTGTTTTTGTACATTCAGCTTCTAATTGAATAAGTCAAAGGTATAGAACGCAATTTGATTCAGATGCTTGTTTTGGCAGGCTCATGTCAGAGGCCATCAAGTTAGGAAGAATTATAAGGTGATCTGTTGGGCCGTTGGTATCCTGGAGAAGGTTGTACTAAGGTGGCGTCGGAAAGGAGCTGGTTTGCGGGGATTTCGGCATGAATCAGAATCCATTGTTGAAAGTGAAGATGAAGACATTCTTAAGGTTTTCCGGAAGCAGAAAGTGGATGCAGCTATCAATGAGGCTGTCTCAAGAGTGCTGTCTATGGTTGAGTCTGAAGAGGCACGTCAGCAATATCGTCGCATGCTTGAAAGATATCACCAAGCTAAGGTATTAACACATCATGTCTTCATATTAACATGAGGCATGTTAATTCAGACACTGTCTGATCCATCAAGTCCATAATATGGGTTTCCTATCTCGGCAGCTCGGCCGCGCCTTTTTCACAGCATGTGTTCCAAGAAATGTGCATGCCTAAACTTGCTAATAAAGAAACTAAAAAGGGTGTCACCAAAACAAACCAAACATGCAACAGATACATGTCTACATATAGCAGTTGTTGTAAGCAAATGAGAAGCAAGAAGGTATTATCATCATATACAGTAGAATTGTTGCATGTAATTTGTTGAGTTCAGCCTTTAAAGTTATACGATTGGAAGTGTAGAAATATAGATAAATTGATGAGATTGCAAATATTTGTGTGCGGTGACAAAATGTCAACCTCGACACTGGATGCCTGTTGTATTGGGGGACAATGTAGTTTCATCTAAGCCAAAACCTTGGTGTTTATTGTCCAAAAGTTAAATCATTTTTATCTACTCTTCAAAATGTATTTGGGGATCCCCATTTGAATGTATGATCACTGAGTAAATACAGTATACCGAGTTGATTCTGGGCCTGAATCTTTCGTGGATGGGATCCATCCCTACTGCAAGTTGGCCATCATGTAATTCATATCACTCTATCAATTGATTTGCAGGCAGAACTTGATGGCACAGAAAGTGAAGCACCATCGCCTTCTCAAGCTGACATATGGAATATGGATAATGATGATTACACATACCTGTTTCGCTAGATGCAACTGCTAATCCTCTTTTAACTTTAAATTTGATAGTAGACCAATTTTAAGCATTGGGTGACTTTTTCAGTTCCAGTCTATGTTATGGTTTATATTTCATAGAAGTTGTAAATGATACGGATTGATTACTGCCTGTGCTCATGTATTGATTCTGTAAATGCTGCTTGTAATATATGTAAATGGTGATTAATGAGGTTGCCAAGGCTTAATCTGCGTTGGTGCAGTGATTCTGTGTACATGGATATATTGTTTTTTATGCCGGCTTTTCTTTTACAAAGAATTAATCTCTTTCCTTTGCATCTACAATGGTCAACTCTAGAGTCAATTTCCTACCAAACGTTACGAACGGCATGACCATCTTACAAAAATTACGAACTCTAGTGTAAGACTAGAAACAGTTGGGCTTATTTCTTTCTGTTGTATGGGCATGACCATAGCTTGCTTCTTACAGTATTGTATCCTTCCTTCTATTGTATTGGCTTATTTCTTTCTATTTTCGTCTGTGTGTGGCGGAAATGACTACTCATCCAGGCGTGTTTTGAGAATGTAAACCTGTTAAGTGCTTTACTCGTTCGATTTGCCATTCCTCTGTGAGCCCAAATAGGTATAAGGGCTCAATTTCGGCCCGGTTTCTGTATGAATTTGCTGCAATTGTGGCATGGTAACCTGACTTCATCGTTAGTATCTGTAATTATCAAATGGGCCTTTAGCAGTCACTTTTATCGTGTGCACAAAATCAATATGACAGGCCTGATGACCTTTATCAGCTAGGAGGGATGTTAATTTTATCCGTTAACACGAATTTGACACAAACTTGATCTAACTCAAAACTTAAAAATAATATAATTAATTAACACGAGTAATAAATAAATAATATTAAATTTTGACACGAATAACACGATATGGACAGAGTTATGAAAGACAAAGGTGTGGAATCTTTTTGTGTCAAAATATAATCCAAAAAAAGCTAAGTAATACTATTTGAACTTAAAATTTTGACCTAATTTATTGATATAACGATGTGATTTCATAGGAATTATTGGATCAATATCAAATTTCAATATTTGATGAGATCTACAGTAAATCTAAAAGTAATAATGAATTAGATCAATAAATTATGTTAATAAATTAAATTCTAAGAACATTGCTCAAAAGCTATTAGAATGAGTCTAAAGATTTGGTTCTTTAAAAAGTTAACGTTATTGAAGGTAAATAGCTCAAAACATTTCAGTACAAGTAAAAGAAAATAAGCTCAATCTATGTATTTTTATCCTTTAACAAAAAAGAAAAAAAAAGGTACCCTTGAACACACACCACTTTTGCACTTGTTATTGACGCTGGTACTAGTTTTTTCGATGAACCCAATCAATGAGTAATGCTAGATTGATCAAATTTTAGGATTAAATTTAGAGTTCAAATGACATGACAGTTGACTTAAGCTTATTTGATTGGTGTCATGTTATTTGAATTTCAATAAAAATTTTAAATAATCAATTATCATGTCATTTAAATTTTAAATTTAATTTCAAAATTTAGTCCATCTAACATTACTGCCTAATCAATTATTAGGCCACGATAGCACCGGAAAAAAAAAAAGTATTAGGCCGCGATAGCGTAACAAGCACCACATGGCAACAGATATATGGTTAGGCTTTTTTTTTTTTGGATTAATATGGTTAGGCTTTGACGGTTAGATTGTGTAGCGTTTTGACTTCCGAATCCCTCGGTCCCATGGATCTCTTGCTCCTCATATAATGATAGAAACTCTCTTCGGAGACGGAGGGAGGGAGAGAGAGAGAGTGTGTGTGTGTGAAATGGAGACATCGAAGGATAAGATGGAGCTAGTACAGACAGTCATAAAGCAACTAATGGAGGACGAGAAAAAAGGGAACAAAAATGGGTCCTCATCATCCGATGAGAGCACCTTGGTCGCTGTCGATGACGATGAAGGTCACCACCATCTCCTCTCCAAATTGCTCTCTCAGGTAACTCATATAACAACAACAATCGTTAACGATTATTAGGGATTTGCAAGTAGGATCTAACGTAACAGTATTTAGGTCTGTCAATTTATAAAAACAATTGATCTGATACAAATTGAGAAACTCAAATTTAAACGATGATAAAATATGACTATTGAATTTTTCAAAGAGGATAAAATTTGATCATTAAAGATTTAAGTAAAAAATTGATTTAAGTCTCTGCTCATTTTCACTTTTCAGTACGAGTTTGAGTCAAAACTAATCACTGGGACTTGTTTTTAGCTGTTTTGACTTAAATTTAAAATTGATACAGGAGATTTGAGTAAGGATTGAAGATGTTTTAATAGTATTAGTTTGTTTTTATTCAAATTTAAATGTGAGTCAAATTTGAGTAAGAATTGGTAATGCTCTTTGATTTGTTTTCTTCTGTGGCTACTAAAATGGGTTTGAATTCCAAGACTATAGCATTTTTCCCGTGTTTGTGTGTATGCTATGCCTGGAAGGTTGGTATGTTTTTTTTTTACCACCACGGGCTTAGCTCGGTGGCTAGCCCCTCTCCTCGCCTTGCAGTAGGGAGGTCAAGGGTTCGATCTGATAGGACTTTTGTCTCACATTAGTGTAATATCTTCTATTTTGCTTATACAGATCTTTTTGGTGTCTCCTTCCATCACCTATTAGTTTTGCGTTACATATGGTATGATAACTGAATTTTGGGAGGATTTGGACAAAACTCTTATGTTTACTGTTTCTGATTTGGAATTTAGTTCCCTGTATGTTTATGGGGTATGTTTATCTCTCCACATGCAGTTGTGAATCACACAGGATGTGAGAGTTTGTGAAATGCTAAACATTATAGGTGGGGAGTTGAAGAGGTTGACACACGTACAAAACCAAATATATTCGAAGAGATGAGTATGATGGATGAATTGGATGAAAAGACTCGAGCTGTCTATCCACTGTCGGGAGTGACCAGTAGATAAAAGATTTCTTGGGTAGGTGAAGTTGGTGAATATATTTGCACCAGCCAGAAAGTCTATTTCAGACAGGATAGTTGTATGTACTGTAGGAATAAGTGATGAAAGTAGTTATAGTACAGGTACTCAGGCGGGCAACACTGCCCTATGGGCTGCCTGCACATACTCTGTATGTGGGTCAATTCTGTACGTGGTAGTTGTGCCTACCTGCAATTATCTCAACTATAGCTTATACTGATGGCCACTCACCGCGCGCCAAGTATCCCAAGCATTAGTTAGGTAGATATGAAATATCCTCATATTCAGTCTGGACTCATCCCTTGAGGAAGGGGCACATCTTTCGAGCCAAGGGGGCACACTGGAGGCGAAGGGTCGCGACGACTCACCGCGGGATTATCATGTTCACAATGCCTCTAGTGTACAAAATGTAGAAGAAGGTCATTAGTCCTTGTAGTCAGAAACCTCAATGTGTACCCAAGGGTCTTTCCTTCCCTTTAGAATTCCCTTCTGAGGCTTTTTGTCGAGCAATCAGGGATACTCGCATAGTTTTGGTCTTTTAGCCCTCAATCCACATGTGCCATCATTTCATATGTTGACCTAGACCATTAACCTCCTGTAACTTAGGAGTCCTTTGAGATCCTTGTCAAGCAGAACCGTGAGCAGTGAGTCATCCACTATGAGGCTTTCTTGAGCAAATTAAACTTTTAAGAACTTACCTGAGGCCGAGGTTAACAATCATGCTCATCCTCCTCAGTTGCCCAATTCTCCTTTGAGAAGCACTATTTTTTCCTGTCCCAAAATGGGGGGCCCTTCTCTTGGTCCCTTGGGTCAGGTGAGTAACAGTATAACATTGGTTGACTTTACCACTGCGGGCATCCAATGGGTTATATAGGTTCTCTCAAGTAGACTTGTTTGGAGAGTACCCCTTGAGGATTTGCTAGGGATACCATTTTTTACCATTTGCAGGGTCCCAACCACATCCCTTTCTTTCAATAGTGGGGAGGTGGGTTAGGCTGATCACACTAAGGTTGCCTCGTACTTCTACGGTGGCATTCTTTTCCCTTTTTAATCAAAGGGTTTTTTTGTCGCTTCCACTATGAGGAGGGTGCATTTGGTGCGTCTGTTATTCCGTGGTACCGCAGCTCTTGTAATTTGAGGGGGCCCATCCTGCCACATCAGCCAGTGGTTTCCTTTTGCTTTGCCACGTGTTCCTCTGTGGTGTGTACACAACTACACATGTTCTGATTTTACAGGCTACTTCACACATCAATATAGTATCACCCCCAAAAAGTGCAGCCTTTCCATTGCAAGTGTATTTGAGTTAGATGTTTAGCATGTCTCTCCTAAGATGTAATCTGTGAAAGTAATGGTCAATTTTTGCCATTCTAAGACCCGAGTTCAACCCTTATAATCCCTCAGCAACTCCTATTTGCTGATAGATGAGATGTTTTAGAAGGGAAAAGGCTATTGCTTTCTGGTAGAACCAAAGAAAAAATTTGCATTTTCAGGCAACGCATCTGTTTTGTTTGTTTTGTTGCCATCATTTTCACCGGCACACCCTTTTTCATTCTGCATCTCTACTTAACCAGAACCTGCAACCACTGAAGATATTATGGTATAACCACGACCACTTCCATAATAGTTGGTCTTGTTAGCAATTACACTACTGGAACTGAGTTAACCGACATTTTTTCTGCGGCCATCACTTCCACATTGATTTTTCATCATCCACACGAATGTCACAGTTGATTCACCTCATAACTGCCCCCATAGCCGTTGCCTTCCAAAACAATTCTGGTTGTTGTTTTCGTCTTCCTTTTTTCTGAGATCTTGTTATAATGAAATATGGTTATTCAATTTTGTTTGAAACATAACTGTAGACTTACTAATGTCCCTTTAATCATTTGTATAACAGTTGGAAACATTGAGAGATGACGAACTTAAGCAGCATGAACCATCAACTAAACCAGAGGAGATACCTTTCCTTTCTATTTGTGAACAGGAGCCCAAGAGTGAGACTGCCACTGAGGTGGATGGTGGTGATTCTAAGATCGAAAGGGAAGATATAGTCAAGGAGCTTAGGAAGATTAAGAGACAAAATTTCATAACTCAATGCCTTCTTTCGGCCATGATTGTCCTCACTGTTGCATGGCAACTATCTGAGGTCTCTCTCATTTTGAAAGTGAAAAATGGATTGAGCAACCCATTGAGGTCATTCAGAAGCATGCTTGCAGGGATGCTAAAAGGCCCAAATGTGAATGGCCAGACAGGGGACACACTGTCCACTGTGAAGCCAAAGCTTGTTGAAGGCTCAACACTACCCGCTCTCAGAATTCCAGAACTGCCCCATCTGGAATTGCCTGTTTCGGATTTCAAAGATAATGATGAGTGAGCTAATCGCATCTTATTGTGTTTGAAATGAAAGCAGTGTGGGAAGGTAAAGAAATGGGCAAAAGCTGTGTGATTGTGTCTCCTCTATTGATCATTTCCTCTGCGTTTTACCATGTTGTACAGAAGAACGGAATAGATATCTACTGTGCTGTACAAAGCTTTGTGGAAGAGTTCACAGAATATTGGATGAAGAGGTGTTTTCTTTTCTTTCAAGAGCCCATTGCCAGTTGTTTCGTTATTCTAATACGAGCGCCAGGTGACCCATAACATTTTTCACAGTTTTTGTCACAAAATTTGAACTCAATTGTGGTTGGATGGCATTCAACCTGAATGCTCATGAATTCTGTCGACACAAGCTTGAATAAGATCTAATCTTGCTATTTGAAGTCAACTCAATCTTGGTTTGTCACACCCCAAGCTCAATTTGATTTCGACTTACTTACAGCCAGAGTTCTTGGGTATGCTGAAAAGACTAGATGTGGACATACCATTTCCGATTTTAAAAAAGATAATTAAGCTTCTAAGGAAATAAATCATCTTTTTTAACCCGTGGACCGTGGTGGCTGCTTTTGTACCTCGGTGCTGCACGAACTCAGTTCACCAAAAACTTTTCCCCCAAATGCAACCCAAAATGTGCTACCGAAAAACACAAAATGTTGCCAAAAAAACAAATCATTGCCAAATACTATACCACTGACATATAGCACGTGATAGAGGCGTGTTCATAATGACAATTAACACAATCACTAACCCCATCATCTTCACTGTGACGCGAAGAATCAAATTCATGATACAAAAACACCTGCCAAGAAAAAAAAAATTCATTATACAAAAATGGGTGGGCCAAGTCTAGCCATCAAAGTAATTATCATCCATAAAGTCACGAAATTTTGATCTCAAAATTCATTAACTGAAATCTGCCAAAACCCATTGACCATAACATTCAAAAAAACCACACCAAATAAGAGGACACATCTTGCATCAAACCGTTCAATCACAACAATGCAATCTCAGTTACAGAGACTGAAGAATAAAAGGCACAGTAAATCATTAACGCATAACTAATCCAAAAACACCTACCATCCACACTTTAATAGTCTGAAACTAAATAGATCAACATAGTTTGTTTCAGGGCATTCAAGCGACAAGTATACCCCACCCCTTTTGCAATGGGGCAGTCCATCTTGTTCAAGCATAGTTCAGCCGGAAAATGTCGTTGAACACATAAAAGCTGTTCTGTGGTGTTGGCATCAAATGGAACATCTGGGGGGAAAAGGATAACAAGAAGTTTCAATGAGAATGGCAGAAACAATAAACAAGCACAACCAGTCAACAAAAATTTGGGGAAAAAAAAAATTCAATCCCAAACAAGTCTACTTAAGAAAGGAATGTAAATCATATACAGTCAGTCATCTTGCTTCAATGGAGAGACATACTACCAAATACTACACCACTGCAAACAAGAAGACCAGAAATCCATTACACTAGTGCTAGAACTGCAAACCAGTTAAGAGAGGGCATTCTCTTGTATTTGATTATTTTATTCACATTCAATTGCTGAAGAAATAGTATAAAATTTGATGGTAATAGCATCAATGAGAGTTTAGCATCTGTCAAACAGAAAATTTGTGAGGCATTCGAAAATAATCAGACAGAGCATCATGAAAAGCCAGATATATATTTTATTGACTTGATAATAACCAGTGGAATCATTTGCAGCCAGATAGTCCATTTGATAGTTAAGAATTAGTCGCGATGGTAATATTTTTCATTGCTCATTTTCAAATACTTTATTTTCCATTCCAATTCTTCAAAGTTGATGAGAGACATGATTCAGTCATTATCCTATAGCAATTAAGAAGGTATTAGTTGGCAGTTTAACAAAGTATCACCAAAATTAACAACCAATCTTGCCTATGCCACTTGCATGAAGGTCTACACAGACCATCGGAGATGATATCTTTCATGATGCAGATTGGTTCAGAGAACACTAATGAAAACATTGGTCCTGAGGACACAACCATAGAGTCATAGACTGCACCTTTCAGTTTAGAATCAAAGCCAGACTAATCATTATTGACAAATGGTTCCACTGTCAATAGTATAACCGAATGGAAGTAAGAGGATTTTAAATAGGGTTAATGGGAAGGTATAGTGCAATATTCAAACCTAATGTCAACTTTGCAATTTTTTAAGGGGAATATGAAGCATCTACATGGATGAAAAGCACCATAAACCATACCTACTTAATCAAGTTTTGCATAAGACTACATATGATCATATGAAAACATATAGGGAGTAAAATACTAGGAATAAAAAGTGTGTATTCAGGTGACCAATGTCTTAACAATTTACTTAAAGATGTGTATCGGGGGAAAGGGACATATGTGAATGAGAAAATGTCTATCACTAGTGGAGGCTTAATAATTACTAGAAGAAATAATAGAACAAGCTTGCTTTCACATCAAGTGCAGATCAGCATGTTATGTTCTATGAACTGCACTATAAGTATTGACCAAAATATCACCACCATCAACATGCTTACAACATTATTCTGTCTCTCACACTAGCTAGAATTTACTCACAAACTTAGGGTGTGTATTCTCGGCACACACAATCATATCTCACCACTATCAACAAGCAATCACTATTAGTTTCATTAAAAAAAGCAGCATATTAATATGACTTTTGGAATTGAAAGCGACACAGAAATGGTGAGATGTAGTAGTAAAACAAAAGGTGGCGCCATAAACACTATCAATCAAGTTTATTAAGATAAAACAATGAATTTCTGTACTAGTAAAACAATCAATAGTTTTACAGAGATGCCTAGAAGCAACAAAGGGATTAGCCTCTCAAGATCGCACGATATATATGGCTCAACAATTGAAGGATCCTTAAAATCAGTGCATATTATACATTGAGAATGCTAAATTTACCAACAAAGCGGTAACTAGCATGCTACTACGACTCCATTAGATCTTGGAAGGAACTAGGGGAAGCAAATGAAAATGCTCAAAAAGAACTTCGCAATTTAACCATTTTCTTTCCCTCCCCAGCTTCTTTGTAAGATTCAAATGAACTCTATTCAAACATACACATATTGATGTTGCTAGCAAATCAGTGGCAGAAACCCCTGAAATCCCACCAAATTCAACTAATCCCCCAATAATCGCATCCATCAAAACAGAACTCTTATAATCAAACACATATGCACAAAAAAGGAAATAGAAAAGGTTCCGAGTTATAAGTAAATATACCTGGCTGAATTTGAGGGCATGCGGTTCGCCGGCGAGTTGGAGGTTCCCGGAGACGAAGACGAGCATGCCGCCGGCGGGGCCAGAGGGCTGGCAATCGACGGTGGTGATGCTGTGCTGACACTGCTGGAAAGGGAGACTAGTGAGCTTAGCAACGATGTTCTGAGAGCCTTGGATCTTCTGACCTTCGAAGGTCAGCATCGACGACTCCTGATACAGGTTCGCCAGTCCCGCCCTGTTCGCATCGAACGTCGTGTAGTAGTGCTCCACGAACGCCTTGGCCACCGCGTCTGGATCCATCACGGCCGCACCGGATTACGGCTCTTTCTCTCTGCTGATTTTACTTGGCTTACGATCTACGCCACACAGAGAGGCGCCACAGAGAGAGACAGCGATGAGAGCGAACGCAATGAGGAGGGAGAAGTTTTGTATGTCAGCCAAGGGTAAATATGGCAAAGTAGGCAATATAGGGTCTAAAATGGTCACCGTAGATTCTAAAATTTATTAGGACTTACTATTAATTTAATAATTATAATTAATTAGTCGATCTAAAATAATTTGATATATATTGTTTAATAAAATTAAAAACTGAGTAATAAAAATTACAGTAAATATTAAATTTTAAGTGTTAAATGCTGAATTTTTAATTCGTTAACTGTTTGATACCCATTAAACTTTATGTACTTAACTAAACCAAAATATTTGATAAATACACAGAATTGATGTTTGAAAATAACTTAATTTTTAATTTTATTCTTCCACTTTTTACTTTAAAAATTTATAAAATATATATTTATCTAACAAAAAATCACTACAAATAATTCATAATATAAATCATAATCACTATAATCGTATTATAGTTTATATTTAATAAATATGACAATAAAATTAATTTAAATAAAATTAATGACTTAAAACTATCAATTATCATAAATTTACCCTTTTGTCATCCTTACATAACTACTCCCTCCGCTCCTGAATATCTATCGTTTTACATAATTTTTTTTGTTTCAAAATATTTATCGTTTAATAAAATCAAAGTATAATTAATATTTTTTCTTCTAAATTTATTCTTATCTATGTTTTTCAATAAGTACTTAATAAATTAAGTGTAAGTTAAGTATTTTTCATATTCTTTTCATTCTCGATATTTATTGAATAAATATATTTTAGTCTTGTGCAATTATTTTTTACTCATCAAAAAAAAAAAAATACCCCTTCCCCCAAAACGAGTGCTGCACAACCCAAGCACTCTTGTGTTGAGAGTGATTGTCAAGTGGTTATTAAACTTTCCTCAACTGAAATGCCCTCCCTCGAGAAATCAATGCTTTAATGCAAATATCAAACTTTTTGCCAGTCAACTTCATCTTAATTTTTTATACAAGTCAAGAGCCTTTAATAGGACTGTTCACTAGTTATCGTAGTTATAATGGCTAATTCACTTGCTACGAATTGGGTCAGTTGCTCTCCCCAAAGGGTTTAAGGTTTTACTTCCTATTATTTGTAATCAGAATTTTTCCACGTGAATGATATTTCACTCTCTTTTTTATCAAAAAAAAAAATTAGAAAAACCTCCACAAACACCGTCGTTTTAACCGAATAGCAGGTTTTACTGTTCTTTCGGAAAAGCAGAGGATCCGCATCCGCAATGTATGTGTAATGTGTGTTGCGAGAGCCTGTGTAAGTGTGAGTGTGTGTAAATTTACGTGTCCTGTGTGTGCTTTTGTGTGTTTATGGATCGGCCCGTACTTTCACATGGAAATCCACTATGGTCTGCGTTGGGTTATGGGTCGTTATTAACGTAAATGTTGGATCGTTAAAACCAAGCCAGTTAGCAGAACGTAGACCGTTTGTCTTTGGGTGGGCTTGACAGCCTATTCCCCTGGCAGACACGGGCCCCATTATTTTTGGACTCTCTAGTGTCTAGTTTCAACTTCAATACTCTCTCCTCCATCGACCTTAATGGTATGTGATTTGGCAGTTGGAATAATTCAGAAAATATTTACCGAACAGTTGCATTATGTAAAAAATTTTACGCAGTGTTACTGGCTAATAAAAAACTTACCAAATAAATAAAGTAAAATCCACTATTTTAATGTGGGCTAGTTATCTATAATATAAAATAAAATAAGTTTCAATAAGTTCATCCGACAATTTTAAATAGATTTATCTAACGACCACCAATATCAACTCAAAAACTATTTACTTTGAATTTCTCCCTCTCCTCCCCTCCCCTCAAATTTATTACTTCTCACTTACAGTACTTTCAAACACTAGTTACCTATAGTTTTTATACATGGATGGACGGTTATCAAATTTAGAGAGGTTTATTTGCTTGCTTGTTTATTTATTTTTGAATTGTTACATTACATTGCATTACTTATGTGTAGAAACCATGTTTATTTTTTTATTTTAGAATAATATCTTATAAACTAATAATATGAAAAAAGACACGTGCTTGAAATATCCAACTTGATAGACTGGGAGTAGCTCTAGGTCACTTGCTCACCATCCTCCCCCTCCCCTAACCTTGAAGTTTGGCAGAGTCCCGACTGATTTTGACTAGTTCCAACTCAACTACCACTTCCATTTAGCTAACTAGACTAGGTCAAACAAATAAAACACAACTAACTCAGTTCAAATACACAGAACAAGATTTGCTAAGGGCATGACCAAATGGTCTATAAGAGAAGAAGAGTTTATAGTGGTAATCGAGGTTGGTGAACCTAACGCTAGTACAAGATATTTCTATTTCTTCAATTCCTCCTCTCTGATTTTGTGATTGAAGGGTCAACCCCCAAGCTCACCACCATGTCCGGAGTTCAGTGAGCATTTAAATCACTATTATTAACAATTAAAAATTATTTAAATTAAAATTAACGATTATTTTTTAACTTGATAATTTTGCAGTACCATAACCTTTACCCATTCTATTAGTATGAAGGGGTCAAAAGCAGCGTTCATTTAAAATGGGTCAACAAGGCGTAGCGTAGGTTGGGTGGCCATAATTCTTTTAATTTGACCAATATCAATTGGATTTGCCAGCAATCAAACACCACCGCACGTACGCGTTAATGTGTATTCCTGTATTAACTTGCCAACTACTCTGCCACATTAAATTCAATTTCTCCATTGGGTGACGCTGCAGAAGAAATTACACGCTGTGGCATGCACGTTGATAATAAAAATTTGAATAATGTTATTTAGATTTTAAATTTTGATTTTATTTATTAACTTAATTTATTATAAATTTTGAATTGATTGTGAATTCTATTAAACATTAAAACATACTTTTTATTCAATAATTTTAATGAAATCTGATGAGCCTAAAATCAACTGGATCAGACCCAATAAATTAACTGAGCCTAAGTCAACTAAAAGGTAGTCCAAGCCCACTTCACATATCCGACCTAGTCCAAGACCCAAGAAATCCGAGAAGATAGGAGCACATAGGAGAGAGAATATTAGGATATACACTCATAAAGATCAAATCCTATCATAATTGTACTTACCAAATAAGTAGCATTCTCTCACTGCCTCAACAAACCTATATATTATAAGTTCTCTTCACATAGAGAGACGTCTCATCACATCTCTTCCAACACACATCTCTACACATAAAGTTTCACCTCTCTACACCTCTTATAGACATAACTTTTCTCTTTTAGCTAGTGTAACTCTCTTGGAGTTCTCTTCCAGTTACTTTATTTATCAATAAAGATTTCTGTTGTTTTTCGAGAGTAGAGTAGGTCACCCAAATTGAATCACTATATATCTGCATGTTTGCTTATTTTTACTGGTTTGTCATTAATTATCCTATTTATTGTCCACCAACTACATCTCTTCATATAGTTGAATGTTGATGTCGCACGAGACTAATTTGCATATCATCAAATAAATAAATAAAATCAAAAATTTAATTTTAATAGCATTATTCTAAAATTTTCCTCATCACGATGCGGATCTACTAAAGAAAACAATGGATATGTTTAAAGTGAAAGCAACTACCAAGGAAGTTAGTATGCTCTAATTTAATTGATTACTTTAATTCTTTTGAAATTCTACCAATGGAAATGTAAACGTGTCTATTCTTGAAAAAGTCACATACTATTTTTCATATCTCATCCCTGAGGTTCTAACTATTCATTCATTTTTCCATATACTATTTGAAAATTGCCTTTGGTAAAACATATACTAAAATATAACATATATACATACATTCATACATATAATATGTGGGTATAGTACTTTTAATTATATTTATTAAAAAAAAGAGGATAAAATATGTCACATCAATATGCCAACTGTCCATTTTTTTATTTTTCGAGTAATATTAGACAGACAGAATAGAAAAAAAGATTAAACATAAGGATTAATTTTTTTTTAAATATTTAAAAATAGGAACATATATGCCATGATAAATTTGATTATGCAATTTTTTTTTAAAAAATTAATCAGTGGCGGAACTTGTTGCTCAACTCCAAAACGGACAAAGCTAATCACCGCTCGAAAAAGGTTTGACTTTTATTATTCCGGATCGTGGCGGGCAGGCAAGACTGTTTCTCACAAATTTAGCAACCAATCATTGCGCGACACGTCCTCAAGTCACTTGTTGCAACCAATCACGATCAAGGTTGTGACGTATGCGTCGTGGACTCCATGCCACATCCCCCTCTCCTTGTCCATCCATATATGGGGCGTGGAGTCCGTGAAGCTTTTGTTCTTGTGAGCTGAAAAATCAGGAGGAGAGAGAAAAGACCGAGAAGCCTGAATTGGTGTCCTTCGCCTTTGCCGGTGAGAGGAACAGAGCTAATTACCTGAAATTTCTCTTGCTTTTTGGTGCTCAAACCGTTTCCGGTCATCGGATCTTCCCCGAATCCATGGTAATCCTATCGTTTTCTTTTTATCCGTAATCTTTATGGCTTACATTCCATTGCTTTCTCTTTATATTCGTTTGATTTCTTGGTTATATTCTTTTCCACCGGAAATATTTTCCGTAGATCTGATGTAGCCATTTTAATTATGCTATTCAATGCACATTATTCTATGTACAATTTCAATGCTACGTATTTTTTCTTCCCCTTTCTGTTTTATTTATTGACGTGTTCTTAGGTAAACTTATGCTTGATTCAATTTAATCTTGTGGTTGATTCAAGATTTGTATCTGTAATTTGCAATGTGAACATTGTCGTCCCCTCTTCTATGATTGCCACTCAATTTGTCTAAACATAATTAAGATTGATACTTATTATTTGTTTGCCTATTCAGACAACATCAAGACGTCTTGCAGATAGGAAGGTGGAGAGGTTTGACAAGAACATTACCAAGCGAGGATTCGTGCCCGAAACGTCTACCAAAAAGGGGAATAACTACCCTGTTGGCCCTGTTTTGCTTGGGTTCTTCGTTTTTGTTGTCATCGGATCATGTAAGATCTCCTTGCTTTACCTTTTATTGTCCTTTTGTTAGTATTCACGTTGATAAGATCTTGTTGCTTCTGCTACTTCTATTATGACTCATTTGACCTAGTAATCTAGTAATCCAGAAGATATTGTGGTTTTTTCTATGCAATTGAAACCACTTTCAGTTCTAAAAGGTTGAGGATGTAGATAATTTACACCTGTCTCTATGAATGCTTGTTAACATGGAATTAAAGCAGAACTTCTTTCGTTTTGCCCTGCTTGACCTAGTCCGGGACGGACATGGGGTGTATGGAAGATATCAATTAGTAGATTACCCTGTCTTCTATCAGTTAGGCTTTTTTAGTATCGTGCACAAACATGTGGTAACATATCCATTTGGCCCCTGAATTTAATTATGTCCTGAAACAAAATTTTGTATCAATCTAGCTCCTACTTTTTAACTTGATTTGATGTGTCCAATTTTGTTTGATTATGTGATGGAAAATGTGCCAGGGTAGCTGATGGAAAATAAATAGGAAGATTTCCTCACAAAACCTCATCTGCTAGGCACACGAATTGAATTTGAACTGAGCTGTTGATGCTCGGTATCTGCATGTAGAACAAGGCATAAGAGTAAGATTGGGGAGAAAGAAGGGGGAGGGAGGAGGGGAAGCAAGGAAGAGAGAAGCCAAGAAGAATAACATGGAGATGAAAAATTTTCAGACAGGGTGGGGGAAAGATTGGGAAGAGAGAAACTAAGATGCCTGTTGAAACAAAACCCTGCCAGAACTTAGCCCACTTTTCCTCCTACTTCTCACCTTTTAAAACTAAAACCTATTACTTCCCCAAAAAAGAACTAAAACCTCTCTCTCTCTCCCTACATTGAAATTCCCTCCCTTTACTCGCAGATATTTTATACATGCTTACTATTTGAGATAATCAATATTGCTCTGTTTTTAGCCTCAACAAACCATCTACAAATTATCCAAAACAACACAATATTTGTCAAAATGAGGCCTGCCCACTCACCCTTGAGATGGATCATGGCTTAGCATGGTACCTTTTGTTTGGTCAGTCTAATGTGTCGATAATAGTTAAATATATGGTATATAAAGACCCTTTGAAGCATTTATTCATAAGATTCTTCTTGCTATACTATAGATTCTCTACATTGTTAATTTCATCTGTCTCAATTGGCGTCCTAGAAATATTATAACCAATGGATGGCTATGGTAATTATATCCATCAAAAAAAGAAAAAAAAATGGTAATTATATCCATCAAATTTATTGCATACATGGATGAATTCTTTTGTGTTCTTTATCTTCTCTAGTCTTTACAACTCTCTAAATCCGAAGAGATTCTACTCCTACCAGTAGCTCACTCTCCAAACCTAAATTCAACAATACATATTACCTTTGGAAAATCCATCTCCCTCCCACTCTCCGATGGAGTGCACCCTCTCCCTCTCCCTTGGCTGCCAAACCATCTCTATCTACAAAACCACAGATTTGGCTTCCTTGCCGCCCCTTGGATTGTATTCCCTGCGAGAGAAAACAATCCCACCACCATCTCCATCCACCACCCTCTGTATGTAACTTATATTTCACTGATGATACAGGTCACTTTCCTGCTCTACTGTTCACTCCTCCACTGGTCATGTGAAAGAAGAGGCACAGAGGTGGCTGAGTTTTGGTGGTGCTGGTGCATAGGTGGTGGGATAGTGGTACATCATTTACCGGTGGTAGAGGATTAGATTGATAGTGAGTCATTGGCAGCCATAACGCTGGGGTTGGGTCAGTGATATCCATAGCAGAACAGAAAGGTAGGATAAGGAGAGGGAGAGGAAGATTACTTGAATTTCGGGAGGTGTGATTGCTGGCATCTTCGTCGGTCATAGTGAAGAGAGAGTTGGTGTGGGAAGTAAGGGAGAAGGAGTAGTTGCATGCTGTGTTGAATACCACAAATGCCCTAAATGCAAAAAATGAAAAAAAAACACACATGATACTCGAATGTTTTTTCCATTACTAATACTAATAAATTGCATGGAATAGTCACATCGAGTAAAATTGAAAAATTGGACAATTCAATTGAGATAATTTAGTCTGAGGGCTTAATTGAAACTAGTGTTATATAGTTTAGAAGTCAATTGGATGATTTTCTGTTGTAGATAATAAATATCTATAGCTTGGTTTCACTGCCCATTAATGACTTTCGCGTGTGTGCAAATGCTCCCCATTGCAGTATTTGAATTCAACTAAATCACTTTCTATTAAATTTCGTTTTCTATGCTGCAAGCCTATTGTCACCTTACTGATTGTTTTTTTCCCATCTCTTTGACAGCTCTATTTCAGATAATCAGGACAGCAACTAGTGGAGGCATGGCTTAACTATACAATCGTTATGTGACATACATATATAGCTGATGGCTATTTCTTGTAATGTGTTTTCCCTGTCATTAGCCCCCCGAATGTAGAACTCAAAGAAAACTTTATTAGATCTCTGCGTTTTCTATTGTAGTGAATTCTGAAACTTTCACCAAATAAAGTTACACCTTCCTGGGTTCTTTTTCCTTTCAAGTTTTCGTATCTCAAAATCCCTAGTTGTGTGCGCATGGTGGATCCCCTGTTACCACGCAAGCCACTGGAGTGGGAAAAAAAATGCCAATATTATACTTTAGCGGATTTAATTGGTGCCTCAAAGGGGAAAAAACTTTAAAAGAAAAAATCCTTCCCTAAATGTTACCACAAGCAGTGGTGGAGCCACTCAAGAACCCCCTCAATTTTGTTGTCTATATGTCCATCCTATTATTTTTTTTGAAAAATGCTTTTGCAACCTAATTTAAGGATCTAATTTTGGGGTTCAAAGTGAGTTTCATCCGATATTAGAACTAACAATTAATCAAATGACTAAGTTTAATTAGGTTCCCAAATTCAGTCTCTATAGCATTACTTTTTTTTTTTTTTATCATATTAATTACTCCATCCGTTCTTAAATATTTGTCGTTTTACATAATTTTTTTTGTTCCATAATATCTGTTGTTTAATGAAGTCAAAATATAATTAATATTTTTTCTTTCAATTTTACCCTTAACTTTTCAATGCATTAGATTAGGTGGAGGCTAAGTGCCTTTCATATTCTTTTCTTTTCCAATACGTATTGAATAAGGGTATTTTAGTCTTGTGTAATTATTTTTTTACTCATATTAGAACTAACAATTAATCAAATGACTACATTTAATTAGGTCCTCAAATTAAGTCTCTATGGCATTACTTTTTTTTTTTTATCATATCAATTACTCTATCCGTTCCTAAATATCTGTTGTTTTACACAATTTTTTTTGTTCCATAATATCTGTCGTTTAATAAAACCAAAATATAATTAATATTTTTTCTTCCAAATATATCATTAACTTTTCAATGCATTAGATTAGGTGGAGGCTAAATGTCTTTCATATTCTTTTATTTCCCAATACGTATTGAATAAGGGTATTTTAGTCTTGTGTAATTATTTTTTTACTCATATTAGAGTTATTTAATACCTTCCTTAATCCTTGTGCAAAAACCTTAAACAACAAATATTTAAGAACGGAGAAAGTAGTATACTAAATGACTAACAGTGGACACACTTTAGACATATTCAAATTAATTTGAACATATTGAGTTCATTTTGAAATCTTTAATCAACTTGATCATTTATTATTGGTGTGCATTTCAGCATTGAGTTTAAAACCTAGTTGAAATTTGTTATCTTACTCACAAAATTTTAAAATAAAAAAATACTAGGCATATCCTTTTGTGTGTATATGTGTGTGATTTTGACAATTGATTTTAAGAGTTATTAATAATAAAATCATTAGAAAAAGCTATCAAACTACAAAATTCGTTAGATCAATTGTAATTAATTATAATTAACTTCATTTTCAATAAAAGATTATAATTAATTTTTCCTTTTTAAAGATTATTGATAAAATAAATAATATAAATGTGTCATCTTTTTATCGATTAGGATAAAATATGTTAGAATGCCCACCCTAAAAAATAAAGTTTTTGCACCCCACCCACCCGCAAAAGGAAAAAATATAGACGCCTTTAAACAACACGAAGTATAAAGTTCTTGCACAGCTGATTCAAAAACAGCATTTTGGACTTTTATCTTCTGAATCAAAGTCGACATCAAGATATTTGTACAGGAAAGGAAATTACCATCGTCATACATTTTAATCTATACCATCAGAGAACAGGCTGAAGACAAAGTGGCGGCAAAATCCGTGCAGCCAATTGGTTGTAGAATCCTTGTCGAAAACTGACCTCTGAAACCCATGTAAAATCAAGCCATTTCCGTCAGACACGGTTGAAATGCAGTGCCGCATGCAATCCACTGCCGCTTTCTCCCCCGGGGCAGCACACAGCCAGGAACCTTCAACCATTCCCTGCTTGTTACATTATAGGTGACTAGTCGATTCATTTGTCTAGATCTCAGCGACAGCAAAAGTAAACCTTTGTTACCCAAGCAAGTCATCCTAACGTGCTTTCCGTAAAACTCCAAGCACCATACGTTTGGCATTCTGTCAACCTCCTTCCATAAAAGGGTCATCTTCTGCAGCTCCCATATGCACACACATGTGGCAGCATTCTTTGTCAGCAGGCCCACAAGCATGATCTGCCCCCCACATTCTGCCAGTGTATGGTCACTGAGATGTGGGGGGGCTGGGATGATAAACTGCTTCCAGACCCCAGTTACCATGTCATAGGATATAATTCCGTCTGGGTCTGAACGCATGAAGGAGAGTGTACTATCAATGGACACTGCTTGCGACCTGAAGTTCAGGGCCAGCGGAAGCTTAATGCTTGAAGGCATGCTCCCTGGACGTGTCCAATAATTCTTTGTGGAGTCATAGACTTCATACTCTCCGTCAGAGCCAACCCAAAGGATCTTATAGCCCCCACAAGTTGATCTCCCATTTAGAGTCATCCCAACAGCAATACGGGACCAGACCTTCACTGACCTAGCCGGCAACTCTTTGAAAGATTTGGTAAGAGGGTTGGATACATAGAAGCTCCTATGTCCAATGTCCAGAAAACAGACAAGACCCCCACTTGAAGCAACTGGCAAGACAATTAACTTTGTTGGCAAAGCAGGTACAGTAGGGTGGTGCCATTTCTTTAAGGTAGGGTCATACATGGCTCCAGTATTCACATTCTCATGCGTAATGGTGTAAAACCAGGGTTGGGCTTGTGGGACTTGGGCACACTGCTGGGAGAAACTCTGAGAAGTCAGCAACGAATTCCACTTCCGGCAAACTGAACGGAAGCGGAAGAATGTGGCGATCGGAACTCTTGCAATGACAGCTTCAAAAAGATCTTCTGGGAATTCTTTCCAAATCTGCTGTTCCATATTTTCAGTGGAGTAAGCAGATCCAGCATATTTTTTGCGATTCCGCTCCTTTCGAGCTTTCTTTGTGGGTGGAGGTTTGCCAGGCTCCAACATCTTGGAATATCCAGTTTTTCCGGTCCTCATAATGAAACTGTAGCAACTGTCCTCTGAGGAGCTATCATCTAGATTCAAAAGGCACCATCTGCTCAAAACACAACCAATAGCCTATTCATTTATTCACTGCTAAAGCCATTTGAAGAGACTGAAATTGCAACCACTAAGCAATTTGGTGGAATGTTGTGTAGAAAATACAAACAATCAATGCAAACAGAATTTACCGACATAATCGACACCAATGCGATCACATATCACCTATGCAATATGATGTAGATAACACCTCATCAGTAAACCAAAAGGGTTTACAAATTGTACCAGAAATAAGAGCACAAGACAAAAAAACATAGTATAAAGCAAATGGGACTACAGAAGTGGACTAAACTGTATAACAGGAAGAGCACCGCAGAGCAAAGATGTCCTTTGGAAGCTGTATCCAACTAATGGAGGGACTAACATGATTGCGTGTAACAAACTGACAATATCAGCAATTGAAACCTATTACTCAACACTGCACAATGTCAAGGATGTAGTTCATTCCAACAGACAAGTTTCAGATTGATGAAAGATTAAGACAGGATTTTACACAGCCCAATTTTGAGTATCCACTTTGCAACAACAAAAATACACATTCTAACTTGGTAACACAAAAAATTCAAATAAACATCAAGTAATAATGTAAAATTGGCGTGTGCTAACAATTAGAGGCAAACAACAGAATGAACCATTAATCGAAATTCTAGCGGAAGGGGAAGGGGAAGAATAACTTAAAACATGTGGTGAGGTAGTGAAGAAAAATATGGCTGCTTTTAAGTAAAGAGAGGATACAATAGCCCTTGACACTTTAGAACAACCAAAAGAGACTGAGTTCATATAGTTTGGGCGAAGCCTTTGTTTGGATATGTCGTAAGAAGAAGAAAAGCTAAGGCCGTGTTTGGTCTATTTTACATAGGAGAAAAAAAAAAAGGCTTTAAGAAGGCCTCAATTCAGCTGTAATACTAATCACTTGGCAATAATTTGGATAAATTAGTCAAAAATTAGACAGCAATTAAATTTACGCATACCAATTCGAAAATCATCAAATGTATTAAACTTAGAAATCATAGGACAAAGCAATTAATTGAACTAAGAAACCTAAAAATGTATGTATAGCTATGAAAGAAGCAAGATCAATAGGTTAAGGACAAATGTTGCTCGCAATTGAAACCCCTAATTAACTGAAAAATAAGCATACGGATCTCAAAGTAGAGATGAAAGCTGAGCATTAGATATAGAGTTAGAAAGCGCAGAGAGAGAGAGAGAAGGTAGAGAGACCTGTGCTGTTGTTGTGGCGGTGGTGGCGGTGGTTGAATCAGTTGTTGAGTGTGAGCTTGAAAATGAAGAAAACGAGGAGGAAGAGGAGAACCGTATAGTTCCAAGAGCTCTTCAACTTGTCCGATGAGCTGCCTCAGCATGGCCAACCTTTACATGCTCCAGCCTTCTCCTTCTTTGTACACCCCCTTCCCCACCCCTCTCTCTCTCTCTCTCTCTCTCTGCGAGTCTCGCTCTAACTATATTGCATCAATCTCTCTCCCTCTGTCTCTCTTCTCTCTCACACACACAACAGACAAGCTCCCTCTTGTGTTGTGTCCAACTTATCGCCCACTCTTGCTTTAACACGTCGCCAGGTCATACGATAATTAGTAGCATTGACCGTGTACGCAACTTTTATCACTCCGTAATCAATTGATATTTTTCCGTTTGTTTCCGTATATGCCCTCGCATTTTATTATGGGAAAAATCGGAAAAATTGTTTTTTTGTTTGTTTGTTGTGGGGTTTGTCAATTCTCATGCTGCGTAGGTAGCCTCTTAGGACGGCAATGGTTGGTCACCTATCCAGCCGAAATCGTCAATGAAATTACCCTCAGTTTCCATCTTTGTGACCACTGCTTAGACTCCCCATCATTTACTTTATTTTTCTTTTTTTCTACCGCGAGAGAGATGTACAATTTAACTTATGTAAAACTTGATTAAGTTTTTTTTTTTCCTTAAAATATTATCGAGATTTAAATTTATAATTGATTGTTATTATCACTTGAATTATTTTTTAAGATTATCCGTCATTTTCTTTCACAAGAGTAAAACATAGCCCATCAATTTTTCTTGGACACACAAAATAAAAGTTATCTAATATTATAGTTAAAAATTTAAATTTTTTACTTATAAAAGGTATAAAAATGATTAAGATTAATCCTTTTTTTTTAAAATCTAGTTGTACAAATTTCATTCCAAAATTTTTTTCTTGCTCAAAACAATCAACTTCTTTATACAGACTACTTAATCTAAGCACTCCTCAACATCAAATAACCCCCACTAATTAAGATATAAATATTGTAAGATTAATGTTCAAATCTTAGTATTACGTAGAGTTTTTAGGTACGGAATTATTACTAATTTTTAATAAGGAAATTGTTACAATATCAAACAGAAAATTGCTATATAATTGATCAAACTCTACAACCACTACCAATTTTTTTTCCCAATTCAACAATAATTTCCAACGATAAGATTGTTTGGTACAAATGTATTATATAAAAAGATTTTTTATGTGATAGCTTTGCATGACATTTGAAGTAATAAGATAAATGAAAATCTTAGAAATCGTCACCATTAGCAAGAAAATTGTACAGTATTATCAAGATATATAGTTTAGGAGAAATGGTGTCATCGTCTCAAAGTAGATCTTGTAAATGTGAGGCTTATGTAGATTTGATATTGGAAAAATGGGTTCTGAAATAGGGTAACATTTTTTTAGAAGGAATATCTATTCTTACTAGTTTATTGTAACTTGTTTCAATCTTAAATATAGTTTAAGTGAGACGAATTGTAAATTTAGACGTTTTAAATTCAAGTCTTTGTGAGCTGTTGGGGCGAGATTAAATCCCTTATGAATATCCTAGTTTCACTGTGAATGACCTGCTTTTGACCAGACGGGAAGGGTATTCATCAAGTTACGTATAAACTGATTTGAACATTTTTGACCATTAAATTAAAAAAAAAAATTACTTTTAGAGGAGAGACATGTTTTATTTGGCTCGAAAAGAATCAGAGGGTATTAATCGTAAAAGGACGGCATGCTCATTTTGTGAGCTGACAGATCAAGACCATGGTGGCAATAATGGAAGGGGGTTGGTAGCACCTACAATAATTAGCTTGCAAGTTTACAATAGGGCATTGTTAATGTCATATTCAAGCATTAATAGATTAATTTAGTAATCCAACGAGTTCAAATTTTTAATGTTACTTTTGTTTTTATTTCATGGAAATATGCCCAAGAGTTGCAATGAATTTCATCCTCATTCACTTGTACATTTTCTCATGTTTGTATTTTAAAGCATTCTTACTTACCTGTCAAAAATCGAAAAGAATTTTCCAAACATTGTTTTCATTGGGATGAGTTTGATCATATCATAAATTCGTTTCTATTTTGCTAAAATTTCGAATGTGACATCAATATCATTGGTAATATCAACTTTGAAAGTAACTTTCTTGTTGAACAAAAAGAGAATCCGATCTTACTAACACATATCATGTCTTCTTCTTATTTTTTTATATATATACTAGTTATTGTCTGTGTCTGAAAGTACAGAGTAATAAAAAATAATAAACAATAAATATACTTGTATTTATATCCAAAATTAAATCACAAATATAGAGAAGAAATAAAGAATTTTAAGCATTAATTTGTAGTGGAAGTGAAAGGTGGTAGGCGACAATGGTGATGATAAGAGACAGTAATGATTGTGGTGGGTGACAATGATTGTGGTGGTCGTGGTGGTGATGGTAGTGGTGGTGGCGGCAGTGATGGTGATGGTGGTGGCGATGGTGGTGGTGGTGACGGTGGCGGCAACGATAGTGGCGGTGGTGGTAATGAAACGATTTCAAATATTATTTTTTTTAAAAGTATTTATGATATGTAATTTTTAGAAGTACTTTTAAAAAGTCACTCCAAACACACCTTTAGAGGCTATTTTTTCTATTAAATTTAAGGTGTTAATATTAACCGTTAGATTAATTTTAAAGTAAAATTTAAAACGATCTCAATCGCGAATAGTAAAAATTATTTTATTTATTTTTTAATATTTGAATTATAAACTACTTTATTATATATATTTTTTTTAGCTCCTTATATGTGTTTGTTTGTAGGGGTGTTTATTTGCAGGTGTGCTGAGTACGAGAGAGAAATTGTTTATATGGAAAACTTGTCTAGAATTTTAATTGTAGAGGGAAGGACAAATGGATGAGACATATTCCTACAATGCTTTCAATCAACTTCAGTGAGCCGTGGAAGCTAAACAATACTAGAGTTTCGCCAAATTTCTATTAAATATAGATATTGCAGAATGATGAACCGGCAAGAACAAGAAAGGTTTTCCATCTTAGGAATTAGTGAGCTGGAAGAGGCGTGCGTATAAATGCATCCACTACTTCCTCCTATATTAGTTACTAATAAATTGCTTAAATGAACTCCTCAAAATAGTTCACAAAATATCAGAGGGAGTACTTAATATCCAAAAATTCCATATTTGAGTATCTCAAAAGGACTTCCTAATTGATTTCTTTGGGTCCAAACATTCTGAGTGGTTTGATGCACGTGATTTTGTATATAACTATATACATTGTTAGCTTTCAAAATAATCATGACTCTAAAGAGTAAATCACGAAGATTGTTCAAGTAGTAATAAAAACGAACTGAAAATTCAGACGTTTTTAGTTTAAATTTTTATATTTCTTTGGGACAAGTTATGAAAAATTTATCTCTTATAAATACTTTAGTTTCGGCTTGAATGACTTACTTTTAATGAGAGAATTAACTGATATACACATAAATTGATCCAGACACTCGTAACCATTGAATGAAAAAAGAAGAAGAAGATTGTTCTCGATTATAAGTTTTTTTTTTTAAATATGCCAAAAAAAAAATAGTTATTCCTTATTATTTAATTTTTAGTTTCTGCTTTGATAACCTCCCTTTGGTCACATCAACATAATTTGAGGCAAGTCAACAAAGTGAACAACTGTCAAAATATATAATGCATTAGATTTGTCAAGAAGAAAGAGATGGGTGATGCACTACACAGAAGTCTGGAAAACAAGCTCTTAAATCTCAAGCCTATGGCTATGTTTACCTAGGTGGACCATTGTAGCAGAAATTAGGACCGTTTCCATTTTTGATGAGTTCTTATCTAACCAAATACACCACACCACACCACAAGAACATCAAATGAAATACTTTTTGGACACCTTCAAGCTATGTTGTTTTATTTTCTTACATCAAATCAGAATAGGATTAAAGTTTATTTTTTAGTATCATAGACTTTTTTTGAAAAATGCATATTATTTTTCAAGATAAGACAATTCTTAGCTACTTCACTCGTGTCCCTATATAATTTTTTTTCAAATAAAATAATTCCGGATTCATTAACATAGCACTATATAATTCGTAAAGAAGTAAATAACTTTGTCATTATTTTATTGCATTTTTTGATTAAAAAAATCATATCACTAAGGATAAAAAATTTGCTTAAGTGAATTTGTAAACGAAAATATTTTAAAAATATTTCAAAAACAAGATAAAAATAAATAAAAAATTTAAAATTTTATTTCTAAAATATTTCAAACATAATTCAAAAAATACCGAAATACATCAAAAATACCCCAAAACACTTAGAAAATATTAAATTTTTTATAATTAATAAATAATTCATTTTAATTTCCATAAAAATAGAAATTTTTTAGACGTTTCATAATAAAATTTAATTTCATTCCAAATAACATACCAATCAACGTATTTCAAGTTTCAACTAGACTCCAAGTCCTTGGATCCATATTTAGAGCGGGCCCATTATATGTTGACCGGGCCAAATGTCAGAAATTACCATTTATTGGAGAAAAATCAAGGGGTAAGGGGTATAAAGGTAAAATAAAGAAGCATCTGCTTTGTATATAAGAAAGTAGAGTATTTTGTGGTGCACCCTCTTCGTGTGTGAAGTGTGAACACAGCTTACATATACTTTTTGGTATACAGAATCAGCTTTGTTTGCGAGATAAACGGCTCAGATTAGTTCTCTCCAGTCTCTTCGTCCTTCTCTCTCTTCTTTTTCCCACACGGCCGGCATGATTGTCCAATCCCACTCTTAACGTTTTATCATGATTTTCTAGTTACAACTTACAACTACGGAAGTACCAACTCGATGCTCTCTGTCCACTTTTAATTATCAAAAGCAACCTCAAATTTCATTTTCTATTTCTATTTCTATTTCCTTTTTTCTCTTTTTACTCAATTTGGTGTTTTCTTTTTCATTCTCTACATTAATAAATTCATTCCTTGACCAGCTCCAGCCATACCATTTTCTCTAGACTAGATGATGAAGTTTTTTTTTTTTTTATTTGGGATAGTAATATTTTTAGTCATTAAAGTATGTTAATTTGACCTATAAAGTATTAATATTTATCTATTTGATATTTGAAGTTTCAATTCGTGTTATTTTGATCTATAATCAGATAATTTGTTAAATTTTTTGACAAAAATAATCACGTGTCATTTTTTCAGATTGTATCACATATTCAACACATAATCATTCCGTTAAAAATTTAATGGTCTATCTATATAGGGATCATTTAAACAATAATTGAATATTTTATGAGTCAAATTAAAAAAAATAACATTTTAAATACCAAATTAATAAAACATACATATTTTAAAAACTAAAAATATTTATTATCTTTTTTTTTTATTTTTTAAATACTTTAGGCCGAGTGGCACTCTTTTTCTTTCTTACTTTCATAGTCACAGTCACAGTTACTTTCTCTACTTCTGTGTAAGACCTCAAATGTAACTTTTCTTTTACTAAAAACACCTTTATCTCCTTTGTTTTTAGTTTAACAATCAGAAGGGTTTAGACTAATTTAAAATACGTCAATTAATTTTTGCTCTTATTCGATCAAAGATAGGTCATCCACTTCAACATTAAGATATTCTTGAAGAATAAGTCGTTCATAACTTTGTTTCAAAAAATTATTAAAATTAAAACTCAGAACGTCTGAACTTATTATTTATTTCTATTTTTTATTACTACTTGAACTAACTTTAAGATTAAAACACACTTGAACTAACTTTAAGATTAAAACACTTTTATCCAACTTGAGAATTTCCATATTCAAAGTAGTCAATAAAGATACTATATGTACCCTTGCTGTTAAATGCTTGACTTCCTTTTCCAAAATCTTGAATGTGGACTGAAATTTAAGGCAGTGTTTGGACGTAAACAAATAGGAATCAAGTAATAAAATGGATCTGCTGAAAAAAAAAAAAGTAATAGAATGGAGAAATTTCCTTCATTTCAAACATGAACAAATAACACATTTTGGCTAAATTCTCCCTAATAAAAAAAACACATTATATATACTCAAAAAAATCGACCTTAAAACTAGCAATTGAAATGATGATGAAGCCAGTAGCGTGACTTCCTAACCTTGTTCCATGGCATCATGCTGCTCTGCATTCATGACTCATGAGTAAGTGACATATAAGCTTACAATAATGTTTGGCAAATGCTCAAGTAAGGATCCCCATCACTCATCTTTTCTGTTTTTTTTTTTTTTACTATACTATGCAGAGATCATAGTTAGACTGATATTAAGCACTCACTAATCTACAAAAATATATTTTAAATCGAAACCCATCTATAAAAAATGAGAATAGGTAATTTACCATATTTTTTTGCATTAACGTTGTTAACCACAAAAAAAATTATCAATAACTATACTAGGTAGGAGGTGTTTATCTTTGTTTTTTCATCCCAATGCTCCTCTACTGGCTAGGATCAAATTTGAAATAATTACAGAAGAGAGAGTCAGTGAAGATCAAACCCGTGATCTAAGGATCTAATAACAAATTGTGATGATCATTAGGTCAACCAATCATTCTCCGACTATATATGATGAAAATTGCAAACTTTGGACTTTATTCGGGCAAAACTTTTTTTTTCTTTTTCTTCTTTTGGTAGATCCCAATACTAGCAGAATGCTGAAATTTAAAGATAGTAAATATGTTTTTTGTTTTTTTTTTTTCTGTGGAAGAAAACATAAGCAGAAAAAAAAGAGAGATGAAATTTGGTGAGGATAGAGAGTCATGATTATACATAGAGAGAGGAAAGGGGTAATATAATGATTAGGTTTGCCAAAACCAAAGGGGATGAGTTTGCGGTGGGTAATCATTTCTATGTATAGGGAAGAGAAGCTTTTGGTGGGTAATGTATGATGATAGCTCATTATCATCTTCATCATATAGAATCCTTCTTTTACGTGTGCATTCGTTTACTTATCTGATTGTCTTTGAATATATATCAAATCCTGCTTCTGCCTTAATTGCAAAGTTCGTCATGCTCTTCTTATTCGGCGTGATATACGTTTATCCTATCAATTCCGACCACCCAACCTAGCTCGTCCTGGGTACTTAAAGTGTTTCTATTTGACGGTAGGATAACATAACAAGCCCAAAGTAGTGTTCGGCTCATCTCAAACACTGGTATTCTTCAGGGGGGCTTTGCCCAAAATTAGCCTGCTATATATTTTGGGCTTCATATGGGCCAAACAGAGCCCTACGCAACATTTTTTTTTTGTTTGGGTAAATTACAAACAATTATGCACCCTTTTAAGCACAAACATCTAGCTTCTAAGTATTGTAGGATTCAGTTCTTTTATCCGTCTTTCTGCTATTATTTTGTGTAATATATTTGTTTTTTTTTTAATTCAAAGGTCAGGGTATTCGTTAAGTGTTGTAGGATGAACTACCTTGATTTTGAATAACAAGTTGAGTGGCCACAAGAGAGATTCGTTCGCATGCAAAAGATTTTTCTTTGTCGCAGTGTTAAAAGAGAGGCAAGTTTTAGAGATCCTTTTCCAAATTTGAATCGGTTGAAAGCTAGTTATAGGAAAAAACTGACGTGAGCAGTGATCAATGCAACGTCACTCTAAGATGACACAACGAATTCCTACCTGCCAAAAAGCCCATGACAATCTCACCTTTTTATATCATTCTCCTAAAACCTCACTACTTCTCTCATTCACGTACAAGTTATGGTTAGCACCTAACATTAATCAGTACTAATCACACTCCTATAAAAGCACCTATCAATTTCAATACCTTCTCTTATTCATGTATCAAAATATGGCAACTCATACAGCAAGTTCAGCACAAGAAGAAGAACATATTTTCCGAAGCCGGTATCCGTCAGTTCCGGTGCCGGATAACTTAACGTTGCCAGATTTTGTGCTTCAAAATTCAGGGTTGTACGCTGATAAGGTGGCATTTGTGGAGGCTGTCACCGGAAAAGGGTATACTTATGGCCAAGTTACTAGAGGTGTCAAGAGGTTTTCCAAGGCCTCAAGGTCCCTTGGCCTGAGGAATGGAAAGGTGGTGGTTGTGGTACTCCCTAATGTAGCAGAATATGCCATTGTTGCTCTAGGAATAATGGCTGCTGGTGGAGTTTTTTCGGGTGCCAATCCTTCATTGCATGCTTCAGAAATAAAGAAGCAAGTGGAGGCTGCTGATTCCACACTAGTTGTCACTGATGGGCCAACTTGTGAGAAGGTACTAAGGAAGTAATTAATTACCCCTGTATTGCATTATTTGTCTATTTTAAATTAGGTCTACACGATTTTAAAACACGTCGTATAATAAAAGCCTAATACTCATACTTGTGTGTCACTTTATACACACTTTACCACCCAACAATGTGGGATTACAAAGGATTACTCCAAAATTCTGGCTTCCACAGTCCCAAGTGACTACCAGGTCGGGATGCAAAAATTAGGTGGACTCCACACCACGAGATCTGATAACTCTGCTATAAATTGTGACGCCCTAGGATAACATTGTACAATATTGTCTACTTTGTATTAGGCCGAAACAACTTTAAAATTAGTTGTATAATAAAATTCTAAAACTCACAATTACGTATAACTCCATGCCCACTTCACTAGGAAATATGGAATCTGAGTCTCACAAGATATTCAATGATTTTAGCCTCGAAGCCAAAGGTTTTTTTTCGAATTAGTTTCTGTATTTCATGCAATTTCTTGGTAGGGAGATATAGAACAACAATGATTATTACTGAAAATAACAAAATTGGATTAACAACTTAACAAAATGATGAATTCAACTTCTTGTGATCAATGTACTCCACTGATCAAGCTGTCTGTGTTGAGAACAACAGGTTAAAGGTTTGGGACTACCAGTAATTGTACTAGGCGAAGAACGCATTGAGGGGACCATACAGTTAGATGAATTGCTTGCAGCTGCAGACCGTTGCAACATTGATAACATTACAGAAAGAGTCAACCAAACTGATTTATGTGCCCTTCCATTCTCATCTGGCACTACAGGGCTCTCAAAGGGTGTAATGCTGACCCATCGAAACCTAGTAGCGAATCTTTGCTCATCACTCTTCAGTGTAGGACCAGAACTGGTGGGACAAGTCACCACACTTGGCCTAATACCATTCTTTCATATATATGGCCTTACTGGAATTTGTTGTGCCACTCTTAGAAACAAGGGGAAAGTTGTAGTGATGGATAGGTATGAACTTGGTGCGTTTTTGGGTGCATTGATTGAACATGAGGTCACTTTTGCACCAATTGTGCCACCCATAATTTTGGGGCTTATTAAGAATCCCATAGTGGATGAATTTGATCTTGCTAAGCTCAAGCTCAGGTCGATCATGACTGCAGCAGCTCCACTTGCTCCGGAGCTTCTTAGTGAATTCGAAAAGAAGTTCCCTAGTGTTGAAGTCCAAGAGGTGAGTCCTATGCCATATGCCTTAAATTCTAAATTTCTGAAGGAACTTATACGTTCAGGCAGGATAGATATAACCGTTCAGGCAGGATAGATATAGCCTGGAGATCACTCTGAGCTTTAATGGAATTGTAGCCTAAATAGCCTTGTTTTCGACTAGTTTAACACTGCAATGAATCAACCAGACGGTGACAGTGTTGTCACAATTGATTTCTCATTGTAATTATGATACCAAAGCCTACACTAATTTGGCTGTCACTACTAGGCTTATGGAATGACAGAGCACAGCTGCATTACACTGACACATGGGGACCCAAACAAGGGCCATGGCATTGCAAAGAAACACTCAGTTGGGTTCATTCTTCCCAATTTAGAAGTGAAGTTCATTAATCCTGCCACGGGTCAGTCACTCCCCAAGAACACCCCGGGTGAGATTTGTGTGAGAAGCCAATGCGTGATGCAAGGTACCAAGGCTTTTGCATTGATTTTTGCAATAGACGAAATAGAATTTCTCTTCCATTAGAAATGGAATTTATCAGGTTCATTCACTCATTCTCATTGCATCATGTCACATCCATTGCAGGTTACTACAAAAATGAGTACGAGACTGCCCTCACCATCGATGAAAATGGATGGCTTCACACTGGTGACATTGGTTTCATCGACGAAGATGGAGATATTTTTCTCGTGGATCGCATCAAAGAGTTAATCAAGGTCAAAGGATTTCAAGTAAGAAATGACACCCTTACAGGTTTTGATTTTGCAGTACATGAAAACATATACGAGGCTTAATCTTACAAAGACACCAACTGCATTCCATTTCCTAAAATCCTAACAAATGATTGATTTGCATATAACCAGAATGAGAATTGGTCAATTTGTTAAACTTATACTATAAGTTTCATAAACTTGAATTTGTTGATTATTTCAGTTGGCCCTTTTTTTTCTTCGTTTGTGAGAAATCTCTTCGTTTTCTTAACTGTATTGTAAAAATGTATCCTGCAATAGCATAACACTAAGTACTAACACTTGGTTAAATGTCATCATTTTGATTCATAGGTTGCTCCTGCTGAATTAGAGGGCATCCTTCTAACTCATCCTTCGGTCGAAGATGCTGCTGTCGTGGGGTAAGCATATCATCGTGCACCCTCATTCTTGTCAAACCAAACTCTGCAGACTAAATGGAGATACTAATGGAGTTAAAAGGCAAAAATGGAATTGACAATGTTGCTATATATTACTTGCAGACTGCCCGATGAAGCAGCAGGGGAGATACCAGGTGCATGTGTGGTGATGAACTCGAGGGCAAAAGAGAGTGAAGAGGAAATTATGGAGTTTGTTTCATCTAATGTAGCACATTATAAGAGAGTGAGAGTGCTGCAATTTGTGGACAAAATCCCAAAATCGCCTTCAGGAAAGATAATGAGAAGGCTTATCAAAGAAAAGATGGTTGAAAATATAAAACCCAACTCCAAAATTGGCGTAGAAAGACGGCTTTTGAAGTGACCAACATTTACCATCTTGAATGACTTCGAGTGTAGTGAATACTGAGGTTCTGAAACTTCAAATAATCCGAGCAATATCTTCAAGCAGTGCTCAATCCATTATGTGATTGATTAGGAGGTTATTGTTTACCAATATATGAAGAATTACGATCAACATAAACCTCCCTTAATGAAAATCTACTATTCTTATTTGATGCACATAATTTTGGACGTGACAATCAACGTTTGATTGTAAGTTGTAATCATATGTTCAAAAAACGCTTGATTATAATGATTCCTCGTTAACAAAAAAAATGGTGATTATGATTGAAAAATGGGTTTGAGGATCACTACTATCGAATTATGAAAGTGCCAATCTCTTCAAAGAATAAGCCTGCTTACAAATATAAAGAAGTTACAAACCTTGATTAGAACCACCCCTTTTGGGAGTAGCATTTCTTTTTTTTTTTTTTTATTCAATGGTCAAGAGGATTCGGACTAACTTATGCACTTTGATTAATCTCTTCTCTGGTATGATTAAAAACAAATAATTCACGTTAGTTCTAAAGTGTTCAGAAAAAATTTATCTCTCATAATCTAATTTTAAAAAATTATCAAAATTCGAAAACGAACTTAGGAGACAACATTTTAGAAAAGTCTTGAAATTCATTTTAAATGGTATGCAACCGATCGTTACTGTGCTGACCTGGATACCATTATTTAACGAGGAGGAGAACAAAATCTGAAAGTGTCGATCAGCAACATTTGACTAATGGACTTACGTGGTGCCGACCTTAAGTCACACAAAAATTATTAATTTAATGTGTTATAAGATATCAAGTTGCTTGGAAAAATTATTATTTTAATTCTTTTTTTTATTGTAATTATCTGTCTGAAGTGAGGAATCCACCACTAGTTGTCCACCCATTTATGCAGAAAGATCCGCACGCCTGACAAGCACATTTTACATATCTCCTCCGGACTAATTCCACTTAGAGTTAAAAATTTAATCTAATTTGTTGATTTAATAATATGGTTTAGTAAGAATTATTGGATCAATATCAAGTTCTAATGTTTGATGGGGCCTACAATCAATTTAAAAATCACAGTATATTAGGTCAACAAATTAGATCAAATTTTTAAGTGTCAATAACATTGTTATTCTGCTAATTCCATCTTTTCTTTATGCTGAGAAAAAAACTACCATTACAACCGCACATCTTTCGATATATTGATTTCCAATTGTCAACTGGTTGAACTTAGTGCGTGCTTTTTTATTATTTTTATGTGGGGGGGGTGCGGAAAGGTCGATTCTTATGTATCGTTTGCTGGTGCTACTTCAAATAGTTATTTTTAAGCACAAAAAAAAAAAAAATGACTTTTGTTATGAAAGAAGAAATATATTTGATAATTATTATATAATAGAAGCAATTGATCCAGGGAGAAAACCAGAAACTACTTTTTATTGAAGAACTATTTAAATGAATAAATATTGATTATCTTTGTTGCTTCTTCTAGCATAACACATGCGTGGCATGTGAGGAATTTTACTACAATCATACTTTTTTTTTTTTTTACTGTCAATGTGTCCGAGTTAAATATCTCGTTAATCTCTTTTTTGATTCGGTCAAAGATAGATCATCTACACTGAAATTAGAATATTCATGAGAGATAAATTCTTCATGACTTGACCCCAAAGAATTATCAATATTTAAACTCATGATGTCTAAATTTACACTAATATTATTGAGACATAATTTAAGGATATAATAAGTTGTCACAAATGAAATGATAGTGAAATATAGTTAATCATAGGTTCCATTATAGAATTAAATAAATTCATTATCATTTTATTGATGATAAATCATTATGTCTCAAATTATGTTCCGTTGGAATTAATCAAGACTCTTTCCCTTTGGCTCAATTGGGCCTTAACCCACCCCCTCCCCAAAAAATGAATTTGAGCAAATTGAAATAAAATTTTGAGATATTAAAAGTATAACTTTTGAATTTCAATTTCATGAGATAAAAAAATATTTTTTTATTATTATTTTAAAATTTTATAAAAAAGGAAATAGCGAAATTCGAATTTGTGATTTAACGGTCCAACGATAGATCGTAGTTGTCATTAGGTTAACCATTAATCTTCGTGAAAAAATTATTTCTTAGTATTATTGTATCTTCTCTTTTTTTTTTTCTCAATAAAAGTATGATGTGCCGAACCATATTGTTTTTTTTTTATTTCATCCATCATTCTGATTAAAATCTCTCTCCAGTAAAAACTTTTGGCAGTCCAGCAACACTGTCGTGCAGGCTCTGTACATAATCATCCCACCCAACCCACTCCACTCCCACCCCCACCCCGCAACTGCATCTTCCTGGCCCACACTCCACACAAGTTAAAAAAACAGCTCACATTATTGTTCTCTCAGTACAAACCACTTTTTCTCTCTCACTTCCCACAACTTTCTCCATTTGGTAAAGTAAAACTCGTCCCATTTTCCCTTTCTTTTTTTACAGAATGTACTACCTTCCGTGATCGGTAAACCTCTGGTTTTCGTATTCACTCCCAAAATAGGTGTCCTATTTTCCTTTATTTTCTCGGGAAACGAAAGGAAAAAGCGAAAGAAAGTTATTTCGAGGTGGTTTCTAATTCCAATCTGTTATGGTTGATTTTTTTTTTCTGTACAATTTTTTGATTCTTACAGTTGGAATACAATCGCTAGATCAAAGTATTGTGTTTGGTTCGTAAGGAAAGTGATTTCATTTCAGTTGTGTTAGTGCGTAAGTTGTTGTTATGAGTACTCAATACAGTAAGTTGTATATTTCCGATTTTGGAGAAACATCTGTTGTGCCTTTCACGGGTTAGGTTGGATTTTATAAAAGGACAAAGATGCTTCTCTCTTTCTTTATTTTCTTTTTCTTCCATATTTTCTCGGGAAAGTGACGAGTCCACTTCACGGGTGGTAAGACGCACTGTTTACGAAGTAAACGATGTTGTTTTCTCGCATTTGCTTAGGAAGGATATTGTAGGCCAGAGGAAAACCCCAAACATTTTCAGATAAAGGTAAGGAGACCATAGCTTTCTGATGAAAAAATTGATTTCCACTGATAAACAGTTAAAAACACCAGAGAATCATATACAATATATTTTTGTTTTTGGCTTTATCGATTGACATTTCAATAAATATTTACGTCCTTCATAATTTAGAGCAATTTGTTGATTGATTTATTGGTTTCTTAACTAGGTAGGGAGTGTAGAATAGCAGAGATGGAATTTGTTTTACTAGGGTTTTGGATGCATGTGGCTTCAGCTTCTTGTGGAATGTTTGGATATCGTTTGACTGATTTTGGTGGGTCACGGTCTTAAACGTATTGATTGTTTGTTATGGTAAAAATAGATCGGTAAAAGTTGATAGAGAGAGAGAGAGGGAGAGACTTTTGTTTTGTATGGAGTTAAGGTTGGTTAATGTTTGGTGGGTGATTGGTAAATGTAATGTTTTCTTGGGATTTGTGGAGAAAGAAGACGTGTGGTAAGGGGTAGAAAGCATAATAATTCCATCAAATTTGTTACAGGAGGTTGGAAACTCTCTCTGTATTTGCTCACAATGATAAGCTTGATTATTTTTGTGTGACTGAAACGTGATTTTATTCATGCGGTTGGCAAGTGTGAAACACAACACTAGCAGAGATTGTAGGGTGTTGTGGATTGAGCTTCTTTGAATTTTAACATCATGTTGGTTTGGAAGCTTTGATTTGTATGTTCAGCTTAGAAGGTTGATGCTTCTCTTGAATAAATGAATTTCTCTTTTGATCTGTGCACACTTTCAGTGTAGAATTGGGCCCGTGGCACTTTCAGTGAACTGGAACGGTGATCTGATCCTTTGCTTTTGAGAGGAATTGCAATGAGCTGCCAATACATTGATCTTTTAAAACAGAGGTGCCCAGCAGTTTCATGGGGCAAGTCTTAAAGGTAGGCCTCGTCTTCCTGACTCAGCCATAAGTTGACTCAGGCCATCGATTTTTGAAAATATCCATACTGGCTTTCGCTTTTTGGTGTTTGTTTTTGCTACCTTTTTCTGTGAATTTATCCTATGGACCTAATTTATAATCACATTATGTCGATGAATGCAAGATCTGACACCAATCATTTGTGCATTCCATGTAGAAGAACATTGGGTGACTCCATTTCATGACTCCATCCTCTGCCATGGAGTGGAATGCGAAGTGGGACAGGGAAAACCTAGTCATGTTCAGTACAAAAGGCATTGAAAGTCCAAAGAAACTACAATTAACAGACTGGGGGATTGTTGAAGATGGAGAATTTGATGTTGAATATTTTAACTTGCCCGGAAGAAGCGGTGTTAGCGGTAGCTCTGGCTCTAACGGGGCTCATGATTATTCAACAAAGAGCTCAATATCAGCAACAACCAACTCTTCGTCAAAGGGTGAGATCAAAACATCAAATTTCACTTTTGAGGTATTTGAAGGTTTTCCAGGAGATTTTAACAAGAGAGAATTGGTCAGAGCAGAGCAATCCACAACTTCTCCCCCACTGGAGACCTCAGTTGGCTCTGGTGAACCATTGATTGGTCTGAAACTTGGTAAGAGGACGTATTTTGAAAACAATGGTGCTGGGAGCAACAATAAGACTCCTTCTGTTTCTGTTGTTCCTGTGAAGTCTGCAACGACAGCAAAGAAAATCAAATCATCTTGTCAGAGTGCACCCACCCCACGCTGCCAAGTTGAAGGCTGCAACCTTGATCTCTCATCAGCTAAAGAATATCATCGAAAGCATAGAGTTTGTGAAAGTCATTCTAAAAGTTCAAAGGTCAATGTAGGAGGTCTAGAACGTCGGTTTTGTCAACAGTGTAGTAGGTAAGTTTCCAATGGGAATTACAGCTACTTGTAAGAATGGAAACATTGTCAATTGAAATGCATACACTATCTGTTAAGTTGAAACATTGATTGCTCTTGGTTGCTTTCCTGGTTTCATTCATCTTTTTTGATGGTGCTAGTTTCCTGCACAATCTGCCTTGAGTCTTCCTTCTAGCTTTTTGTGAATGGCTTCACTATAATGTTGGCTTCTTTTATTGATGTTGAAGGTTCCATAGTTTGCCGGAATTTGACGAGAAGAAGCGAAGCTGTCGCAGGCGGCTTTCTGATCACAATGCACGGCGTCGCAAGCCACAGCAAGAAACAGTTCAGTTTAATTCAACACGGCTGTCTTCATTTTATGGTATTATTTTTAAGTCAGACTTTCAACTAATTTTTCCTGTCAATATAAACTTTGGCTGGATTCTTTCGTCATTTTAGTATTGGTTATAGGTAATTATGCAATCTTTCGTCTTAGTGATGATTTAATGATTTACTTAGAAAGGTTGTGGCATTTTATCTCAATTGAGAGTCTAAACATGAATGTCTCTCTGTTACTGCAAATGGTGCGTGTTAACAGAATGTGTTCTTTACCTATATGTAGCAGCGCTAAGATCCTACATCCGCCGACTAATCTTACAACTTACATTTTAATCTATATTTTATTAAACACACTTACATTTTAACAATGCTATTTAACCGTGTCAACTATTTATCAGTTTGTTACCTACTTACATTTTAACCATATTAAATATTTTAACCAACCATTCATTTACATTTTAAGAAAGTAAAAGAAAGAATACATTGCATGGAGATACCCTATGTTACCTTATTTTACCTAAAAGTAGCAACGCTAAAGGTTCTTGATTACTTGTATGATGATTTTTCACTTGTTTAATTGACCCACAGTATATGAATGTGGGTTTATTAATTGTAAAATTGAAAATTTCATGTTTCATTATGTTTCAACTACTGCCACAGAATGTTTTGGGATCAAAATTTATTTCTTTTTTTTTGTTGTCATCTCTTTTCTGAAATATTCATATCGTTTATGTTTTGGAGCTAACCATAACTATGCATCAAAATGAAATTCTGATTTTTAGGTTTCAGTAATATATAGTTCTGTTTTTTGATATTCCAACCTTCTACTGTAAGTGCAGTCAGTCTGTATAGCATTGCTCACCAAGTACATTCAAATTTATTATTCTTCTCCCTGGTTGTTAAAAAATCCTACACATTTGTCCCCAACAAATTTGACTTCCGTTTATAACATTTGTCACAATCTTACAGAAGGCAAATAGTATGTTCTGCACGAGACATACAATTCCTTGAATGGTTCTAGCCAAAAAAGTAAATTGGGTTCTGCACTATGCCGGTTCATCTAGTTCATCTAATATGCTTTACATCTACAGATGGCGGGAAGCAAATGAATTTTGTGTTGAACAATGCCCCTCTCCTACATAGTAGACCTGCTGCAGATTCAACTTGGGAAACCACATGCAGCTCCCAGTTCACACTAACAAAAGGGTTTTCATTGAAGCCTCAAAAAGCTGGAAGCAGTGATGGTGTGCCACATTTGCCAGGGATTCAGCTGCCGCATGCCATCAGTATTCCTGGTCATGATTCCAATAGCATCATGTCATTCAAGGGCACCACAACTGAGGTTCTTGGTCAAGGTTTGTCTGGATTTTTCTCCATCGCATGGTTGACTAGGGGAACACAGTTAGTAAGAATCCCAATGACATTAATTTATCCTGTGATGGATGAGGTTTGCTTAGCCCACTTAAGAACTCTCTGCCTGAAAATTACTTTTGACGCGAAACATGCATCCTTTGACCTAACTTTTATGTTGTGAACATCTCATGAAGTTAAGGTTTATCGGACTTCCTTTTGACTTTTGGATGAAGGGAAGAAGTTTTTATAATACAGAGATTTTTTCATGATAATTATATGCTTGTGTCGCTGAAATCTAGAAGTAAACAATAAAGAATGGAAGATGTCGGACTTAAATTCTAGAACATGGGGTAATAGGAGCAACTAGATTTCCATGCTAAAGTAGCAGCCCAGGGCTAGGATAAGCAGATTCAAGTTCATAAATAATGCCGACTATAAAGGATCCTACAAATATGAGCTAAAAGAAGGGAAAATACAAGAAATTAGTTTAACGTCTTTGCAAAGTAGCACCAACTCCTAAACTATACAAATATCTAACCCAGGATTATTGTTTATAGTTTAGGAGTTGGTGCTCCTTTGCAAAGACATAAGTAGGTTTCAGTGGGTTGCAGGATATTTTTCAGTTTTTCTAGTAGATAAAATTGAGATGGGGAATTGGTTCTTTTGGTCAACATTAAGCACTTGCAATTGAAAAAAGAGGCAATCACAAAGTAATGTTGCATTTCATGACACTTGGAGAACCACAAAAGATGTAATTCTCAGGAATCTGATCACAGTCCAATTTCTACATAAGCGCTATCATACTAGATTCTTTCATCATGCGCAATTATTAATCTCATTAAAATAATTGTAGCATGAATCCCATGATCATCATGTGACGATTTTTTACAGGTTCCAAGGAATCCATGCGTCCTCGCACCTTAGATGCAGCACTGGATATTCACCGTGCTCTCTCTCTTCTGTCAACTACTTCCTGGGGTTCATGTGAGCCGGAGTCCATTGATCACCCCATCATGCATGCAGCTCATACCAGCATGCCTCAGCATGTGATGCATGCAGTGCCCCAAAATTTGCCACTTGCTTCATCAGAATACTGGCAGGTTGAACAACAGTCAACTGATCCCCTGGCCGTTACCATGCCTGCAAACAGAAATAGCAACAGCCACTTCCAAGAAATTCATCTTCTCAAAACACCATTTGAGACCGACTTCTTTCTCAATCCGTTTAACTAATGATTGAAATAAACTCTCCTGTCTCCTGGATCTTAAAGCAATGTCAAGGTCAGTAAGTTTTATGTTACATAATTTTCTAGATGGAGCCGACTAGTGGTTAAACCTGTTTCTCTCTTTAGTATGTGGAGTATTATCTCTGTTAATCCTTACGATAAAAGTATTGATATATGGATTCTTAAACTAAAGTTTGCTTGATCATACCCGCTCTGAGTACAGAAAGATCTCTCTACTAAGAAAAATTTGTGGCAAGTTCTTGTTGCCTTCGGAAGATAGTTTAAGCTTTCAGCTAGAGCTGTCGGTGTTTTCTGATTCCAGAAATTGACAGGGTTCCACAGATTGATTTTCCTAGACGAATGGTACTTCCTTTCCCATGATGTTAAGAAATTTGTGATTCTTATAATTTCAAATTTGGAGATATGAATACTAACAGCAATCTATCTCTATACTCTTATAGAAAATCTTAGTACTTGATTATCTAAAAGGTTTGTCATAGTGGCTGACAGATCTATTCCTAGTTCACGTTGCTATTAGTTGGTGTGTTTGCATCCATATTGTGCGGTTTGGAGACCTTATTTGAGTACTGAATGAATCCATGTGTGGTGATCGTTGCTAATATTTTCTGTGTCGAGTACCTTGGTTGCTTGGTATTCTGTGATGAGTCGTTCAGTTTTATAAGCACTTATTTAGATTGTACTTCATGAATGGGCGCTCTCTGGTGACAGTCACATATTGACATGGTTTTCAGTTATGTTGTGGCAAAATTGGAAAATTCACCCAAAAAGCGAAATGTTTTTATTCAAAATCTAACTGGTATTTTCAGTCGTAAAATGATAGTATTTTTATTTAAAAATGATATTTTCACTTTAAAATAGGTATATCTATTCAAAAAATGGAATATTCACTTAAAGATAGGAATAGGAATGTCACCGACAAGGGATATTTTTTCATTCAAAATTTATTATTTTTACTCGAAAAATAATATTTTTACTTGGTGTAGAAATGGAGCAAAACGAAATCAGTACATGAGAAAAGTAGCCACAAACTCCCATATTCCCATTCATTGCTTTCAAATTCAAACGCAGAGTAGTAAGGGGTGTACCCCAAACGCAACACCAAGAAGCCACAACCATACCTCGGGATAAGAATAAGTATCTCATAAGAGAGAATGTGCAAAGTTATGCCAAATATATTTTTATTCATATATTTAGTTAGAATGAAAAATTTTATAATTAAATTGATTTAAAAAATAAAAAAATATACGTATTATAATTGAAAGTTAAAAAATCAAAAAACAAATGGCTTGAAACCTAATTTTAGGATAATCACCAACACAAAAATCGATTAATCAAATTTATATCAAAATTTTTTAAAATTAATAACTAATAAAATATTTTAAGAAAAATAAGGGTAAAATGAGAAGTTAGTTATAAATTACAACTTGTATTTCTTTGTATTTTTTACAAGAAAAAAAGTTAGTTAGTTGTGAGAAGATTCAAGAAAAAAATTTATTATTTTTTATTATTTTCTTTCTCATACTAATCAAACATATAAAAAAATTAAAAATTTTCTATTTCTTTTATTTGTTATCATTTTTTTGCTAAACAAACGAACCTTAAGGGTAAATTACATCTATCTTCCTTAAGACTAGTCCAAATAACAAGGAAACCCCCTCATATATAGAAAATAACACTGACCTTCTTTGCCAGTAACTCATGCTTGAAAGTACTGTATTATTAAAAAAAAATCAAATATTTATCGTGAACATAAAATAATCAAGCATTGAACTTGGACGCACACTAAGTTCAAAACCTAGCATACATTCTTTAATACACCCGCATTTTATATAAATGATTAACAAAGTATTAATTTATTGAGAAAAAAAAAATTATTGATCATTGGATAAATGAATTTAATACCGTAAGATATGTTCAATATTAGTCATAATCGTTGACTTTTTAAGGGGGGAAATATTAGGGAAAAAAATTATAATTTCTTGACCGTTGGATGAATGAATTTGAGACCGTAAGATGTGTTCAAAGATCAACCATAATTGTTGGCTTTTTGAGGAAGAGAAAATATTAAGGAAAAATTATAATTTCTTGATTATTAGATGAATAAATTTGAGACCATCAGCTTATTGAAGCCACCCTATTTTATATTATAGATTATAGATTTCCGTTTCATTTGTGTAACGGAAATCATTAATAGACTATAATAACCTTTCACGTATTTCACTCAAAATTCATCTTCTCCATTTTCTCCCAAACTCATCATAACCAACCCCACCAAACAAACCAGCAGCAAAATCATTGTCCACCACCTCTTTTTCCCTCTCCTTCAATTCCCATACCTCTCAAAAAACTTTATTCGTAGCAGTCATCTCCTTCTTTCCCTCTCTCTCTCTCTCTCTCTCTCTCTCTCGATCGATCCCCCCAAATACCATGATCAATCGCCACCGACTTACATAATCAAACCACACCACTGCCTTTCTCTCCTTTTTCCCAATCCACCAACCAAAAAACTGATGAACTCATTCCCACCCAAAAGCCTTTTCAGTGAGGTGGTTTACGCCATAGAAGTAATATGTAGAAAATCTGAATCTGGTGGAGAGTTTGGAAGACAAAATTCCTAGGGGGGAGAGAGAGAGAGAGAAAATCGCCAATAATCAGCGGTGGTGGAGAGTTTGGAAGACAAAAATGCCGATAATCTTCATCGCTGCCTACTGGATTTATCAATCTTTCGACTCAATTTCGAAATCGAAGCAAAATCAAAACATGGGTAAATATAGAAACATATTTGAGCCGACTTGTTTGGCAATAAGTTTAGTTAATCTTACATCTGGATAAAGGTAATATTGATATTTTCAAATAATAGGTTGGTTACGTCATAAGTTTTTTATGACTCCCAGTTAACTACACGGTAATAAGTCAGTAACAACTGGGGGCTGTCTGTTTTAAGGATTAAATTGGATATAAGGAGGTAATATTAGAGAAATAGTACGTGAGAGCTATTTTATACCTTATTTGTTTAGTATTTTATATTCAATATTATATTTTGGGTCGTAATACTGACCCGCTATGAACAATAGTTATAATATCTTGTAGATAGTCTTAATGAATACCATCAATCAGGTGGTATTATATGCCCGATACAAATAAAATGGAAGTATAATAGAGTAAAAAGATCCAATTACCCTTATGTACAATTATTTTTTTAAAATTACAAGGTTATAATTGTTTTTTTACGGGTCATAGTCGCAAATTTTGACTCTTTTAAGTAGGTATTACACTGATAATATTTTGTAACAAACAAATAAAGAAAATAATAAGATTATAGTTTAAGATCGTATATAATATACCATTGAATCAAAGTAAAATGAATATAAAATCTTATATTCGAAACAACCGATTCCTTTGGGGTTTTATGCTATAGACAACCATAGCAGAAGGGAATGCAGTGTTATTATTGATGCTGAGGCGTCTCGTTGTTATTTAGACAAATTTTTTAGGAGGTGGATGTAATTTAACTTATATAAAAAGGATTTTTTTTTTTTATCAGATATATAAAAAGGATTATAAAAGAGATTGCACCCCAAAAATGGGTAATAGCTTGAAACTCACAACAGACCCTAACCTAGGGTTCCAAATCCCAAATCCCAATTCCCAATTCCCCAGGTCTCTCTGAACTCCCTACCTCTCTGTGAGCGGGTACTAGAAAACAACAATGTTCGGAGCTCAGTCCACCCTTGCTTTCGGCACCCCATCCTCCACCCCGCCTTCGGCACTCTATCCGCGCCTTCATTCGCCACCGGCTTCGGTACACCACTGTTCTCAACCCCATTCTCCCAACAATCCCAACGCCAATAGCAACAGCAACAAACTCCTTTGTTTCAGCCACAACAAAGCTCCGGTGGTTTTGGATTTTCGACTTCATTCGGTGCCGTGCAAGCACAATCTTCCCCGTTCGGTCAGTCAACGTTGACACCGGGGTTGCCGTTCGGAAAGGCTCAGTTGACCGCTCAGATGGCTCACGTGAATCCTCTTCCTTTCTCTCTCGCCGATCGGGACATTCAAGTAAGTCATTATACGTCTTTTCGATGTGCCTTCGAATTTTGGAGGTTTTGAATGGTTTTTTTGGTGTTCTATCAGGCGATTGTTGATGCTTACAAGGTGTAGCCTGGAAACCCTAAGTATGCGTTTAAGGTTCGATTCTTTGCTCTGAATTTCTTTTTGCTGGAGATTTGACTGTTTGTAGCTAATAATTAACTTTCTATTTGGTTGTTAAGAAAATCAATGAGAAGAAGCAGAGATCAAATTTTGAATGTTTTCTTTTGGGTTAAAACAAAAATAGGATGATCGTTTTCTTCCACTAGGCTAGTTGTGTCTGGTTCTTTTGTTTTCTTTTTCTTTTTTTGAAAGTTGTCAACGATGATAGCAGGATTCAAAACCTATGCGTTGTTTGAAAATGTGGATTGGTATAAAACATGGCTAAGTTAGGAAGTACACTCGGATATGGGATAAGTTTAAGATACGATATGGACATGGATATAGTTATACGGTAAAATCCAAAAATAAATTGGATTCATATATGGTCAAGATAAAGCTATAAAAAATATATTTTATATTTATATTATTATGTGACAATTTGATAGTAATAATTTTTAGTAATTCTTTAACAATAATAAAGAACATTAATATTTTTTATTTTAAAATATGTACGTATTGTCTTATTATGATATATCTACAAAATGAACATGCTTAATTAAAGAAATAAAACATTTAATTAGACTGTTTACTTAGAAATATTTATTGTTATGATTATAGACTAATCAATTCATTTATACTCTTCATGTCTTCAAAATCATATGAATTTTTGTTGATGTATTATATTGTATGTGAAATTAAAAGAAGAGAGTAAAGGTTAAAACTAAAAATTATTCCTGTTTTTCTACATATAAAAATATTTGTAAAATATCCACATATTTTATATATTGTTGGATACATTTGTTGCATATTTGATATATATATTTGAATGTCCGACGAGTATCATATTTGATATGGTATCCGACACGGATATGTTAAACTTACCGGGCTATCCATGCGTCATAAAGTGAAAATTTTATGCTAAATTCTTGATTGCAATTTCACTCTCTATTTCCACTCTACTAAACATAGCTGAAATTCATTTGTTTTTGCTCAAAGACACCTAATTGGTGCTTTAGAGTTTGAAAGCTTAGGAGATCGTTGTGTTGTTGTTGCAGCAATGGTTGTTCAGTGTGACAGAACCCCAATATAGAACTAAGTCAGCTGGTGTATCAGATGTGAGTTCATTATTGTTAATTCCTTGCTTTTATGACCTCAGATTTTCTTCTTTTCTTTTCTGAATTCATTTTTTAGATGTGGATTTGCTAAATTTTGGTGAGTAGTTCACATTTCCAGATGGGGAAGCTGGGAGGAATGGAAAGTTCAAACCGGGAACGCACTTGATCAGGGTTTCAAAGATCTTCCCCAACGTCTTAAGGTACTTAATCTATTTTATGCTGCAGTTTATCATTATTCTTTGTAGATATTTATGAGATATGTTATCAATGCAAGGTCTCATTTCGTGACTAGTATGCAATATTTTTGTTATATCCTAGACTTAGTTACTTGTCCTTAATTTTATGAAGAACCTTGAGATGTTTTAAGAGAGTACTAGTGATTGATTGCATGCATAATTTTTATAGCTGAAATTTATTAAAAAAAAAAAAACCTGTTGGGACAGAGTACTTATTTTTTGTTGAGGGGTCTATATGTTTTAGAAAAGATGGAATATTCTTTCATTGGATGCTAGAACATTGGTTTTTAACTTTTTAACATCGAACGGGCCAACTTCCACCACTATAATAAATGATGTGTATTTCCATTCCTCAAACCACTTTTCCTTTTGGTGTCTCGAGTAGACAACTATAATATGGTGGAATTGGGAAGGCCTCCACCCTTAGCACCTATACCTTTTTTTCTCTGATGTAACGACTCTACATAAGGCGCTCACAAACTATTCGTTGACCGTTGGTGTTAATCCCGAAAAGGTCTTCCCTAGAAAAAACTAGAAAGTTCAAGGTTTTTTTTTTTTATTGAATAGTTAATATTTTAAGAAATTTGCAGATGGAATCATTGTTCATCTTGTTTTCGAATTACCGGCATTTGTTGTTCAATTCATTTTTTAGAATATAATTACCTCGTTTGTTCCTTACATCTTTTGGAGTCCTCGAAGGCCATGATAAAATTTTAAGTCTAGATAAATGTTATGAAAACTTATAATTTGTCGTACTTTTGTTATTGAGTAAATAATGTAAAATTTGGAATCATTGTTCGTCTTGTTTTTGAATTCCCAGCATTTACTAGGTAGTTTCTTACTTCGTTTTTAGAACATAATTACCTCATATATTCCCTCCACTTTTTGAGTCTGGATAAATGTTATGAAAACTCATAATTTGCCTTACTTTTATTATTGACTAGATAATGTAAAAACTGGAATGGTGTAATGATTATGTCATATAATGAACTTATACTGTCGTACTGGAAGTTGTAGATTATGATGTTGGCTTACATTTGAAACTGGGAAAAAAGATAAAAATGAGAATTGGGTTGTATTTTTTTTTTTTTTTGTTTTTTTTGGGGGTGAGGGGGAGGGAAAGGGACAGGGAAGGGGTATGCATAAAGTCAAATACACCATAGCATAGTTTTAAAACCCGGTCCAGACATCAACCCGGTGAAGGGACCTGGTCAATGAGTCACTGGTTCAATCGTTGGGTTACTGCTCGGACCGATAATATAATAAAAAATTAAAAAATAATTATAAATAATAATAAATAGGCGAAAAAATCACAATAATTATAAAAGTAGCATCAAACATGTAAAGTTAAGTAAAAACAAATCATCAAACATGTATCCAATTTCAATGTATTCAATTTTCAATATAACTTGTAAAGTTAAGTAGAGAAAAATAACATAATAACACCATAATAATTCAAGTCACTAAGCCTCCTTGACACAACCCCCCCTACAATTGAACTATCATCACTTCCAACCATAGGAATGTAACTAACGTTGTTGGATACCAATGCTACACAGTTTCTAAAGAGTTGAACATACCAATGCTATACATATTCTACATAGTTCAACAATAAGTATAATCAAATATTTGATTTCTTCCTACCGATTACCTGCATATTAAAAGGACATAAAATCACTTCCATCACAGCCAAAAGACTACACCCATTAACAGATCATCGAACACTCTATTGTCAATCTCATACCCACTGGAAGTTGATGGATTGAAGCGCAAAAGAGGGGGAGAGAGAGGGGGGAACTCACTGGACTGGAGGCACTGGATTCGATTACCTGCTGTTGCTGGAGTGTCACTGGTCACTGTTTGGACTCTGGATCGCTGGTGTCTGGTCTGGTCACTGGTTGCTGCTGCTTGCTGGTGCTGGAGTGGAGGCTGGACTGGAGAATGGATCGTTGCTGTGCTGGTCTGCTCGCTGGTCAGTCGTTAGTGGTGGAGGTTGTGCTCACTGCTTAGTTGATTGTGTCGTCTGGCCTGGAACAATTTAGGGCAAAACAAAAGGGGAAAAAACACAAAATGCTCAAATGATGGAAATGTTCAACAGGTTTATCTCGGATTCTTTACATAAACTGTCTTTTAATAGAACCGGTCCAGTTAAGGGACCGGTTCACCGGGTTGACCCACCAGGCCGGGTTTTAAAACACTGCATCATAGTCCTGTTCAAAAAAAAAAACACACCATAGTCTTTAATTAAAGAATCTTATTGTACCATTGACCTCAAATTCATAAAGTTAACATGTTGAGCAAATTGGTTTCTATCGTGCTTTTTTTGTTTTTGAACAGGTTTCTGTCATGTTTCGTTTTTCAACTAAAGGTTTCATGTTTATGGTTATATATTTTGGTTTATCATCTTAGTATTCCTTTGTTGAAATTTGTTAATTGCTTCTGGTAATTGATTTATGTTTTTCAATTTGAGTTGATTCATTTCAAGATGAAGTCATTGTTTTCGATGCTGAGAGATTGAAAATGACTCAAAGCAATGTGAAAATGGTACGTCATCTCTCTCTCTCTCTCTCTCTCTTGATAGGCAACAAAACAACTTTTATTGATTTAAAATGATACATCAAAAAGCACTATGGATGGACAACATGTCCAACCATGAAGTTAAAAAATACAAATCTCAACTAATCAAATTATGTATCACATGAGGCCTTTCGATCCGCTAAAATACAAAAAAGCGGAATACCATCAAATTCTTTCGTAATGGAATCCAACAATGATGTCAAAAAATAGATGTGGTCCCATAAACGTTCCTTCCATTCTACTCCAGTCTCAAAAATCCTAAAGTTTTTTTTCCAACCATAATACCCATATGGTGCCAAGAAAAGCACATGCACGTATGACACACCATTGTGGAAAAATACAAAGAATGACCTTTTTCTTTGAAGCACATCATTTGTATTTATCTTACATGAGCGATGGTCCATGCACAAGCTTGAACCTTGGTAGACACCTTAGCTTTCAAAATCATCATAGAGGGTAATACAGAGTCTAAAGGATTATCAATTGGTTTGTCAAAGAACGACTTACACTAAAATCACCCAGAAGACTTAAGACCACTTTCTTTTATCACTTAACTTATGATATAACTTAACCTCATTAATCAAAGATAGTAATGACACCAAATCCGTAGAATTTCTATCATTAAGATTTCTATGAAATCTAAAATCCTAAGAAATTGATTGATTAGAATAATGACACATAGAAGCAATAGAACAACCATGAGAACGAGATAAATGATAAAGACGAGGAAACATACATGAAAAAAGGTGAGGAGTCCACCCAAATATCCTCATAAAAGGGAATTTTGCCCCATTGCTCACCATGAATATACATATTGAGAGAACTTCGAAAGTCCTGGAGAAATAAACTTCTATGAGTATTGATACGTTCCCTTGTCAACCTTTTTAGTATCCCATCTATTGACATGTAATCTATATTTGCTCTTAATAATTGAATGCTATAGAAAATTTTATTCCCAATTCACTAATTGATCCTTTTTTTCCTCATCAGTTTCTTTTCACAAAAGAAAATTTCTATCATTTTCCCAATTCTCATTACAATCTTTCTTGGCATTATAAGCTCTCTTCCACCTACCCCATCTTTCTCCAACCCTCTCAACAAGGTCCCAAAATGCTAAAGATAAAGAATTTCCCCCCCAAAGGAAGACCTATCCCCCTTCTCTCTCATGCGCACTCAAACATGGAATTCAGCATATTCTTTTCCCTTGCCTATATGTTTTGCAGCTGCAGAGGCATTTTCAAGCTGACACCCTTCCCTGGAACAAAATGCTGAGACAGAAAGAACAAGGACTTCAAAGGCGCCTCTTAAGAGTGAGACAAGCAAGTACTGCACTCTTGATCTTTGTTGCAACAGTAGTGTGTGCTTTTAATGCTCATCCTACTTCTTGTTGCATGCATGCTTGCATTTTATATTTTGTGAAAAGGTGATGAAAATACTGGTGGCATTGGAAGGAAAAGGTTGTTGATTACCATTGATGAAAGAAGAAGCCGAATTAGCTGAGAAGTTGGCTGCAATCAATAGACAGGTTGATATTCCTTGGCTTTGACCTTTCTATAAGATAGAAAAATAAAGTTTCTAGTCCTGCTTTGGAATGTATATTCTTGGCATTGTACTGGCAATCAGACAAATGTGCAGTTGAAAGGATCTGGAGCCGAGGAGGGTTCATAATCTGCTAACTGTATCCCGTGGCCAAGCAAATACATGAACAAAGTCTTGCTGATCTGCAGGAGTTATGGTTGGACAAGTTTTAAAACATTTAAGTTTACGTTCCCAGCACTGTCATTGGTCATTTTTTGTTTTTTTTAAATGAGTTATAATTACGTCAGTGGGCTAGTTTGGCTTAACGTTGGGCCTGATGAGCCCATAAATTTAACAAAATAAGTTAGTTTGGATATAGTTAATATTGGGCTTAGTCATAAATTTAAGCCATCAGTGGGCTATTTGGGCTCGGTACTGCTGAGCCTATAATTTACAAGATCAAAGTGCTAGCTTTAGTATTAGGCTCGCTGAGCCCATAAATTTAACCCATAAGTGAGCTAGTTGGGCCTATTATTGGGATTACTGAGTCCATAAATTTAACCAGATCAAATAAAGCTAAAGGACTGTCTTTTAGGAATGGCCATAATCTTGCCATTGAGTTGGGCTTCAACTTGGACCAAGCAAAATGAAGTAGGCGATGAGGCCCATATACCTGGCCTAAGAATTGAACAATACCTCGTTGAGTTGGAGCGGGCAATATTTAGGCCCCACTCAGAATCAAGTTTCAGGACTGGCCTGGCAAGGGCCCAGGAAACGTCTCCAGGCTGGGCCTCAATAAATTAATGGATCTTGGCAAGTCAAAAGGTAAAAGAGTGATCCACCTTCCTGGGCAGGGAAGAGCCCGGAAAAAGTATATAGCCTATGGTGTGCTATGCCCAGGCCAGCTCGGGCCTTTTCAATACCTAGGCACACTTTACAGCAAACGCCTACTTTAACAACATAATTTGATAACTCCCATTGAGCCACATGATATCGAATCGTACATAAGTCCCATCATTTGGAAATTCAATTGAGCAATTTACCAAAAGTGACATTTTATCACAAAAAATGAAATATTCACTTAAATAGTGGATTATTCACTCAGAAAATAATATTTTCTTTCAAAAATTAGTATTTTTGCTCAAAAGTGATATTTTCACTCAAAAATATGAAATTTTCCTTCAAAGAGTAACATTTTTACTAAAAAAATTAGTATTTTCACTCAAAAACTGATATTTTCACTCAGAAATTTTTACTCCAACTAAGAGTTCTTTACGACATTTTTTGCCAATGAAAAATAAAATCTCCATTCTTGCACAGCACTTGTGTTCACAACACAACAGTTATCCCTACAAGAGATAGTTGTTAAACATTTCATGTATGGAAGTTATTCAGCAATAAAATAGACCTGGATCAATCCCCAACCAAAAGGAAAAAAAATTCTTCCTACAGTTACAATCATCAAGCACCTGCGGATTGCTTAAATAACACATAATAGCTAAAAATATAGATCACAACCTCCACCACATGCATAAAACAGATTGGCCTCCATCGGTTTTGCTTAGTCATACTAACCTTGGACTATACATAAATTCATCTGCAAGTCATACTAGCTTGGCAACTTTCAACTACAACACCAACCTTATTTACTCTAGTATTTCTTGTATGACAATGTTATTCCTTTACTCCAACTAATAAGAGCACATGTTACAAACGTCAATGCATCCCATTTGGAAGAAGATCAGCAAAATAATGACAGGACAAACTGTGAAAAAAATTAAGATCAAGACTCATTGATTATATATACTTTGTACAGGGTACATGCTTTTATCAACATAGAAAATGGTGATCCCTCAATGGCGGGAAACCACAACCAGACGGAAAAACTCCCACATAGGTAGCATTTTCAAACTGTGACATTGTGGAGGGATATTCCATACTAGTTCACATTGACAAACACTCAATGCCAGATCCATATATGACCACAGAAATATGAGAACATAATCTAGTTCTCAGTTTAAACATAGCTCTACCTGAACCCAATTACCCCGAACAATGGAACCTCACAAACACCAACAGACACGAAAAACTCCCACTTAGATGACATTTTCAAACTGTGACCTTTTTGGAGGGATATTCCATACTAGTTCACATTCACCAACACTTGATGCTAAATCCATATACAATCACAGAACATATTCTAGTTCTCAGTTTAAACATAGCTCTAACTGAACCCAATTACCCCGAACAATGGGACCTCACAAACACAGTTCAAACAAATCACCCACCCAATGCTGAATCCAGAATGATAATGATCTGGAAACACATCTTTGTGTCATCACATATAGGCCTCTAGTCACTGTAATGGTCATAAAGAATAACAAGCATAACCATTTAGGATAATACAAAGACAAGTAGCCCTCTGTTACAGACAACTAATGGAGAGAAAAGGAGATCCTTGTAAACATACAAGATCATGGACATAAACTTCTAACAGAAGCATCTGCCAGAGCACAGATGCTTTTAACTGCATAGAACCAAGTCAAACTGAATTGGAAACCAGAACAATGCAGGCTGCAGTAAGCCCTTATGCTGCTAGTAGCATAAACTCAAATGCATGTTAACAATACCCACTAAAATAGATGCGATACCAGGTGCACAAATCCTATAAAATAGAAAGCCGAACCTACCTGAAAATCTTGCCTGAACAAGCTGGCTGACACATGATGCAACTTAAAAAGGATCCATAAAGACCATAAATACCATTTCAGTAACTACAACAACGTGACACAGGATCATGAGAAGGCAGAGTAACTCGACAACCGCTGCAACAGAGACGACATGACTGACTTTCAGAGACCCATACTGAGCAATGCTGGACGACGACCCTGGACCTTCTCAACTCTCAAACATGTCCTAGTACTCACTGGAACAGTAGACAAGTGTGAATCAATAAATGCAAAAGTAGGAGCAAAATATAAATTAAAATGGACAGATCTATCCTACGAGTGAGAAAGAAAAGAAAACAAATGAGAAAGAAAAAAAGTAGTCGTAAGAGATGATTAGCTACATATAAATTGTTAATGTGAATTTCTTCTGAATTATGTACACAGATGGTTGAAGAACATAACAATTTCAGGAAACAAATGAGCATACAAAGTAAACACATTATACAACAGACCTGATCGTTCTCATCGGCTGATTCTGAAGAGGACTCATTTGGCTCAGATGGTTTTTCAGCCCCACAATTCTGTCTGTTACACTTGGTCCTAAAAGGATAGTTAATGTTGTTACATTTGTCACACTTCCAGCTACCCTCAGGCATCTCTCGCTCTGGAAGACAGTAGCAGGTAGATGTAAGTATGTGCTTACAAATATGAAGCTAACTATGTTTCTAAAAGTATAAACAAGGACTTACTTGAATTCTTTCCTGACTTTGCAGCCTGCATAAAGAACAAGAATATATTACAAGTCAACAAAAATTTAAAACTTTTTTTGAACTTTATAGGCTTTCAAAATATAAGGTCGCAAACAAGGTACAAGGGCAACAGTACCCGATGCACACATAATGAAGAAGAGGAAACTATGTTATCTATTAATATTATCCAAAAAAATATAGCGTACAAACACAGAAGAAAGTGGCTCAAACCTGGGATCCAGGCTTTGGTGTGTTGCACTTCCTCATGTTACAAACGGTTCTAAACGAAAAATTAACATTTCCACATTTTGGACATGTCCAATCATTTTCACGAGTGCCATCTAGAAGTGTATAGGAAAGGAACAAAACAAAATCAGTACATGAGAAAAGTAGCCACCAACACCCAATCATTGCTTTCAAATTCAAACACAAAGTAGTTATATCTCAAAGCTGTACCTTTCTTTTGGGATTTATCATCTGCAAAGTATCCTGGCCTTGGAGACTGCACAAAAATTTCAATCATTAATTCAGCACCACACCAAACAGCAAGTATGCAGATTTCATGAAAAATAAGTGTAGAAAGGAGATAGATAATCTTTCACCCAGACAAGTAACAAAGTTAAAAGTAAATGTCAAATTTGAAATGATCATGGACGGTAGCCTATATTCAAAAACATTATTAAGGTGCCACATCGGTGTCAGCCAATTACCATGTATAAGTGAGTACAACTCTGCAATGCCATTGTAAAAAAAGGTCAACAATACTACAAAATAGGGGTCAAATTAATACTTACCATGACAGCATGTCCCATGGGCAAACCAAAGCCATATCGGTCCATCAAGGGGGCTACCCCATACATCCCACCTGAAATTTAAAGGATTATGAACGCAACAACTAGAAACCACAACCATATCTCGGGATAAGAATATGTATCTCATAAGAGAATGAGCAAAGTTATGCCAATTAAGAAATAATGTTCCTCAACAATGAGATAATGAATGGAAACTATTCATCATGCTAAAATGCTCATTACGCCTCAAAATAAAAGAGACCATCCAAAAAAATGCATTTCCCCGTATATTAATATCCTGTTGCAGAACAGATAAAAGGAATTAACTGAGCAAAACAATATTGGTGATCAAACAAGTATTGGATTTTCTTCCATTCTTCCTCAAAACACAAGGGAGCAACCGAAAGCCCACTTACCGTTGCCCACAATAGATCCACTAGCATAATGTGATGGGGCAGATAGATGGAGGGGTCGATAGGGGCTTCCTCCAGATAGGCGGCTGCCATAGGTGTAATGATATGCAGAACCCCCAGGAAATGGAACATCATATGGAGGCATTGACGTTCCATTGAGCAGGGAAGAACCATAAGGTGGCACACCTATATACATTGACGAGGGTGCACCAGAGCCTACATAGGGAGCTGCGGTTGAGTAGCCCTGTGGTCCTTGCATGGGCTTAGCAGCAGATTTCTGAAACAGAAAAAATATAATATAATTGATCAGTATACTTATAGAGACTGGTGAAGAAACAAAAATGCCAAAAAAAATTATTTTACTATCCAAGAATACAGAAAAACTAAACCTCAAAGAGAGAAAATAATGGGGGATCCCTGGCCAAAAAAAACATGCAACAAAGTCTGGAAATATTGAAACAACATAAGACAGGAGAAAAATAAAATGCAACAAAAAACTCCATTAATACATTGCAGCATGTTACAGGAACAATCCTAGAAGAAAGCTTGATGATATTTGCAAAATAGTAAAGTCAACAGCCTGACAGAGGTCATTGCCTAGGAGAAAGGCCTGAAAAACAAAGACAATCACTTCCAGGAAAAACAAAGACAGCCAGTGAACTAGGCATTGGAACTATCATGCAGCTAAGGACAAAAAATAATACTAAAAGTCACTATTCTCCCTTCCCGCTAAAAATGGCAGAGAAAAAAGGGCCTCCAAATCAGACCAAAGAAATCTCATGGTAATAAGTGATTTTTGCATGTCAAATGGTAAAAAAACATTCTTTCCTTTAAAAAACTATGGGGATATAAAAAGTAAGTTCATATCTTACTGAGTTATGATCAGCTGGCCTAGACTGCGTACAGTTGCGCATATTGCAAGTAGTCCTAAATGAAAAATTGACATTGCCACAGCTAGGGCAAGTCCAGTCATCTTCCCTGCGCCCACCTACAAACATCACAAACTCAATGAAACCCAAGAAATAAAGTACATAAGAAACTATTATCAAAGGAGGCACTTAAATCAATAGAAAGAGTTTCAGTTGATGGAGTTATTTTCAATGGAATCCATTAAAACCTAGCCTTAATAGACGAAAAGTGATGTGAGTGGACACGAACGCAACTTAATCACAAAGAAAGTATGTACATCCTATCAAATGTTAAGACATTTACTACGACTTTTTTGCCTACCTCCTTTCAGGTCATCCTCAAATTGAACTTCCATTTCACAGTCCTTAATGAGTAAATTCTTAAATCCAAATAATACCTTGAGCATGGGCAAACTAGGTAATTCTTGTTTTCAATCCTAAGATATTCAAAAAAGATAATACTTATTATCAGACATGGAAAATCACCGAGCATTTAAAAACGTCATGCTCAACCTAATATTAGCATAAAAGTATGGTCCAAAAAACCAACCATTATTTAAATTAACTCAGCCAATTAATCTAAGCTACAAGCATATCACTCCATCCACGCATCCACCCATCCAGTAAATGACCAAAAACCTCTACACTAAGGACAATATATTCACAATGAATAAATAGAAGCAGTTTGACAAATGCAGTCTATCTTCAAGTAATTATAACTTTCTAACCGCATGCACAAAAATATATATGTGAACACATATACATATACCTCTCTTCAAGCCTCTATAACTATAACCTCAAATCTACTAAAAACACGCATACATATATACATATACAGATGTGTATTCATCCAGATATAAATCCATACAGCCACACAAAAGAAAATTGATGAGACATTATAAAAATAAGGACGTACCATCAGTTCGGGCACGTTTGGCTGCTGAAGAATTTCTGCTATCAACCTGTACACAAGGAATACCTATTTACAACATAATACAGCTATAATATATCAACAGAGTAGCATAAATAAAAACCCTAGCTTATCACATAGATCGCACTCGGTAGATCAACCAAAAAGTAGTCAATAAACGACTATATATATATAAATTGAATCCGAACACAAATTGCATCGATATGAAGAGCGATCGAAATTAAGCCGAATTGAAGGGCATAAAACTAAAAGGAAATAATTCAAATCGAAACACAGTAAAGAAATTGAACATCGAACGATGTATAGGATAATTTACCTGAGACATAGCGACGGAGATTCAGAGATTGGAAAGACCTTTGCTTCGTGAGAGAAAAGGCCGTCGTACCCTAGCCAACGAACGATAGGGCTAAAGAGAATCGTGAGAGCAAAGAGGATATGGTGACGAAGAAAGACGGCTTTTATATAGGAGGCGACCTAAGCACTTAATGTCACTCAGCAACGTTGTGGGCCAACGGCAATCACAGTCCATTCTAAGCATATTGGGTTGGGTTGGGTTGGAGGCAACGATGGATACTGCACCAAGAGACTTATGGTATCCCCACCATGGAAATGATACTTAATTTATCAGGTATGCAATTTGTTGGCTAGGCCTCTCATAGTTGGAGATGGATCCTGTTACATCGGGATCGATCGTGTTGTATACATCTAAAATCCTATCGACCACTTACTAAGCGGATCTAGCCGGTCACCGCATTATGATTCCTTACGATTTCATGTTTATTAGAAGAGTCAAAGTTAAGAATCATCACCAGGAAATATTCAATGTAATGGTGATATCATGTCATCATTGATAATATAATATTACCAATCAATAATAAAACTTTAATTGGACAAAATAAACCCCACTTGGACTTACATGAATAAAGAGTGGAGAATTATTTACTTACATGACAGGTTGGTTATAATTTTTTGTGGGATCCATTCATTTATTTGTCTTAATATTTTTAGTTGGTGATGATAATACACAATATAATCTCATGCATGATCAACACTCGAGTGTGTGATAAGGTGTAATTAATGGACAATAAATAATTAAATCAATGACAATAATGTAAATATTGAGTCAACACACAAATATATAGTGGCTCAGTCTGAATAACTTACTCCACTCTGAAAAACTGTAACGATGGCCTTATTGATAAAGTAAGTTGGACAAGAGAGTGAGCAATGGTTAGCTCCGAGAGAGATACAATAGCTAGGACAGAGAAAGTGTGTAGAGAGATGTAGATGTAGAACTCAATGTGTAGTGAAATACCTCTCTTAATAGAGAGAGCTTACAATTTATAAGTGTGAAGCCCTTAGGTGAGGCGGTGACGTGAGAATAAAGGGATTAGTTTATCGGGGAGGATAACTACAAAAGATAAGTACAATTAAGATAGTCTTGACTTTCGAGAGTGGGTATTCCAATGATTACTCTCCACGTGCTCTATTCTTCTTGGACTCCCTAGACCTTGGGCTAGGTCGAATTTATTAACTGGGTTTGACCCGTCTTTTAGCTGATTTGAGCTTATTTGATTGATTGGGTCTGACCCATTAGAAATTGGCTCGTCATGTAATACCACGTCACATTAACCATTGTAATGAATATTTTCTCATCAGCAACAAGATGCATTCGTATTTGGTGATGTAGCCATCAACCAAAATGTTTTACTTCAGTAAATTAGTTGTGCCGTTGAATAAGCCCAAGAAGGCATGAGCAAAAAAAAAAAAGAATAAGACCAAGAAGAAAATTGTCTAAGAAGATTAAAAAAAAGTGAAAATTGGAAGTGAGTACCCCTAGATGTACTTGTTTGGAGATAAGTCCTATAAAAAAATTTATAAGGGACTAAGTCTATGTTTAAAATTATATGTAATGACTTAAGTTCATTTTTTTTTATCTCAAAAATACCCTTCCTTGAAAGAAAGTTAATATTTTTTCTCTCATATCTATTTATATCCATATATAGATTAAGAGTTTAACTAACATTAAAATTTTTATATATATATATATATATATAGTAACATTAAAAAAAATAGTAACATTCAAATACAAAAAAAAATTACTATGAATTTGAATAGTAAAATTCAAATTCATATTACTATTTTTTTTATTATGTTACTGTTCATGTTACTAATTTTGTTGAGTATGTTACTGTTCATGTACTATTATTTTTGAGCATGTTACTATTTTTGTTGACCATATTACTACTATTATTTTTCTAAATATTAATATTCAATGTTATTATTATTTTTTAATATAACTATTTTTTGTATTTGAATTTAAAATAAATAATTGTTGTCAAGTATGTTATAATTTTTATTAAGCATGTTACTATTTTTGTTAAACATGTTATTGTTGTTATTTTTTAAAAATATTAATATTGAATGTTTCAATTTTTTTATGTTTAAATGTTACTATTTTTTTGTGTTTAAATGTATTATTTTTGTGTCCAAATGATAACTTTTTTTTGTATTTGAATATTACTATTTTTTATTTTTAATGTTATTATATATATACATATATATAACCTATATATAAATAGATAAGAGAGAGAAAAAATATTAATATTAGTCAAACTCTTAACCTATATATAGATATAGGTAGAGATAGATATAAGAGAGAAAAGATTTTAATATTAGTTAAACTCCTAAAATTGAGGAGTTTTTAATTTTTAATTTTATTCCACTTCTAAAAGGAAGGGATAGTATGGTAAAATTGACAAAAAACGGACTTCATAACAAATAAATTTTCTTAACGGACTTAAGTTCAAACAAGTTCATATAAGGGGACCGATCTCCAAATTTCCCTAAAAGAAAAAAGTATCAAAATTTGGAACGGGCCCATTGGAGTGAAGGAAGAAGTCCAATGGATCCGTTGACATTGATCCAAGAGGTTGTAGGTCTGGCATAGCAAAGATGGCTTATGGGGGTTAGGCCTACCAACTGCTTGCTGCCTTAATTCTTGCAAATTTTAATGGGTGACAACCAGAGGAACATTTTAGGTTGAAATTCTCATCGTCAGCTACTTTTGGACACAATTCAAGGCACTAAATGTAAGAAATTTTAATAATTCGTATATGAAATTTAAAACATCTAAATTACAAGGTTTAGAATATACATGTATGAACCATGATACTCGATCTCCGAATTTCTTTCGTGAAATTGCAAAGTCTTCCTCTTCTTCTCTAAAACAATAGACGGCTCTCAATGGGACAAACCAAATTAGGGTCATGAAATAGAGAGGGGACCTAGTCTGTTATGTATAATGAAATCTAATGAGTTCTCCCATTACGGGCCACAATTAGATTAAGACATAAACTTAACCGCCTCAACCACATCAATTAAAAGATATACGTAAACCCATCAAAATAGATCACATAATAATATTGAGTTCATCTCATTAGATCATAAATTCAGCCCGTTTTTCACAAACTAAAATTAACTATCAATTAATAGTAGTTCAATAAAGGAAAATTTTCAATATTCTTCCACTTGGACAACATTAATTGTAGTCATTTAGAAATAAAATAAAATTATATAAATATTTTTGAAAACAACTCTCGGGCTAATCAAACAGAAAATTTAATGCGGCCACAATAAAAAATAATATGTTCCTGAAATAACATCTCAAACACAATCCGATCCAATAAAACTACTATTTTCAAACCATGGCGGTCTTTACATCCTTTATTGACATAGGACCGATCCATGATTACAAAAAATAATAATGCTATTAACATAGATCAAAATCTGGTAGTGTTGCAAGAAAATAATATCTCAATATGTGATCTGATAAACATGTTATTTTCATTGTCAGTCCTCTAAATGATTTCTCTTTAACAACATGTTTCAACAATAAGCTAGAAAAATCAATTAGCTTCAACAATAAGCTAGTATGTCTCCAAACTTAAAATCACAAGATTTTCTCAAATGGTGTAATCAGAGACATATTTAATTGACAAAACAGTCATACTTAAGACATACACCAAGTTTTGAGATTTTGTATAAAATGACATGTCATAAAGGTGTACACATATAACATAGCAAGAATATCATCAAATATTTATTATTCATCAAATAGATGTATCTCAACTATAATGAGTATCAAATATCACACATGAAATTAAATCAATACTAAAATTCCTAATACATAAAAAAAACTTTCACTAACCAAGTACATCAAAAGACTCCAAAATACTCATGTTGTCAACATGTTTTTTAAAAGTTACAGGTCTTAGTCCCTTGGTTAAAGGATCAGCAATCATTGATTCTGTATTAATATGTTCAATCACAATATCACCTTTCTTCACAAGATCCCTAACAGAAAGATATTTAATTTTCATATGTTTAGACCCATTAGAATATTTGTTGTTCTTTGAGAAGAACACAACTGCACTGTTATCATAATAAATTGTTAGTGATCTAGATATGAAATCAACAATCATGGGCCCTGAAATAAAATTTTTTAGCCATATAGATTGTGTTGCAGTTTCATAACAAGTTGCAAATTCAGCTTGCATAGTGGAAGAAGCTGTGTGAGTTTGTTTAACACTGAATCTGAGTAACCAATCACCTCAAGACTTTCAACTCTCCTATAAACAAGCATATAATTTTTTGTTCTTTGTAAGTATCTCATAACTTTCTTAACTGCCACCCAATGATCTAATTCTGATTTGGAAAGATATCTGTCAAGAACACTAACAACAAACGCAATGTCAGGTCTGATACAAACCTATGCATACATTAAACTGCCAACAACACTCGCATAAGATATATTTTTCATAAACACCTCCTCAAAATTATTTTTGAGATATTGGCTTTGATTGAATTTATCACTTTTCATAACAGGTACATTCTCAAACTTATAATTATGTATATTAAGTCTTTTAAGCACACGATCTATATATGCCCTTCGAGAAAGTCTCAACAATCCACGATTTCTATCCTGATGAATCTGAATGCCTAACATAAAAGATGTTTCCCCAACATCTGTCATGTCAAATGTTTTGCACAACAATTGCTTAATCTCATGAAATAAGCTTAAATCATTACTTGCAAGCAAAATATCATCAACATAAAGAACAAGAAAAGCAAATTTGCTCCCACTGACATTAAGGTATATGCATTGATCCATCTTGTTCTCAAAAAATCAAGAGAACTTACTATCTCATCAAATTTTAAGTACCACTGACGAGAAGTCTGTTTAAGACCATGGATAGTCTTCTTCAACTTGCACACTAAATGTTTTTTCTTAGTCTCCTTAAAATCTTCAAGTTACATTATATAAACTTTTTCATTAAGCTCACCATTCAGAAAAATTGTTTTCACATCCATCTGGTGAAGTTCTAAATCAAAATAAGTCACTGATGTCATAATGATCCTAAAAGAATCTTTGGTAGAGACATGTAAGAAAGTTTTATTAAAATTTATACCTTCCCCTTGGCTATACCCTTTTGTTACCAATCTAGCCTTAAATATTTTAATCTTACATTTGGAGTCCATCTTAGTTTTAAACAACCATTTGCAGCCAATGAGTTTACATCCCTCCAGAAATTTCACAAGCTCCCACATTTCATTGTGTGTCATAGAATGCATCTCATCTTTCATGACACCTACCCACATATTAGACTGAAAACAAGTAATAGCATCATGGTATGTTACAAAATCAACAATATTACCAATATCATAATCACTTTTTCCAAGGTATACATAATATTCATTATAAATAACAGGTCTCCTTGGTCTTGTAGACCTTCTCAAGGAAATTTCAGTAGTAGACTTTAAGGGCTGAGGAGTCTCAATAGGAACAGAAGATTCAATTGTAGGAACAAGAGGATCAACAACTGGAGCAGCAAAATTAACAACAGGAACAAGTGCAATATTCTCTTGCACAACATGTAAAGGAATATAAATAAATTTATCTTGCTCATGCATACTAGTAGACTATGAGCAATCAATATCAGCAACATCAAGCTCCAAAAAATTTGCTGTTAAGGACTTAACATTTTTAGTACCACGTGTAGGATAATAGAACCGGTATTCTTTAGAATGTTCTGGATAACCTATGAAGAAACAAGGAGTAGTTCTAGGATCAATATTTTTCTCAAAAGGATTATAGATTTTGACTTCGGTAAGACAATCCCAGACTCGAAAATAGTTAAGACTTGATTTCCTATTGGTCCATATTTCAAAAAGTGTTTTTGGAACAGATTTACTAGAAACTATATTAAGAATGTATGAAGCCGTTTTAATGGTTTATCCCCTAAGATAATCAGGTAAGTTATACCTATTCATCATGTCTTTAAGGGTGCGATTACGTCTTTCAGTCACATTATTTTGCTCGGGATTACCAAACATGATATATTAGGTAACAATCCCACATTCTTACAAGTAGTTGGCAAATGATCCCAAATGCTACTCAGACACGTCATGTTTGCCATAATACTCATCACCAAGGTCAGACCTAACAATTTTGATAACTTTTCCTAATTGTTTCTCTACCTCAATCTTGAAAGTTTTAAACTTTTCAAGAGCATCATATTTTTTATTAATTAAATAAATATATCCATAACGAGCGAAATCATCAATAAATGTAATAAAATATTTATTACCACACAATGTACATAAGTAAGGTCCACCGATGTCAGTGTGAATTATTTTTAAAAAATTTAGACTGCGAGTTGCACTTTTTTTCTTAGTCTTGGTCAATTTACCCCTAATGCAATCAACATAAGTTTCAAGGGGAGGAATCATTTCATTCTTTATTAATCTTTTCACTCTTTCTCTAGAAATGTGACTCAAATGTTTATGTCATAGTTGTTAAGATTTTTCTTTAATGAAAGATCTCTTAGATACAACATTCACAATATTTGAAAGACTATATTCATTATTAATAACCAAGCATATACTGTACATACCATCTGATAAAACACAATGACCAACAATTTTGAAATTTAAAGCAAATTGAGTTTTACCATTACTAAAATTAAAACAATATCCAATTTTCTCAAGCAAAAAAACTGAAATCAAATTTCGCCTAAATGACGGTACATAAAAAGTATTTTATAAAAAAAGTTGAAAATCAGTTTCTAAATTTAACCTAACAATTCCTATGAACTCAACGTGGACTTCATTATTATCTCATACTTTAAACTTGACTTCCCCTTCACTTGACCCCTGTTTGCTTGTGAATCCCTGCAAAATAATGACAACATGAACAGAAGCCCTACTATCAATCCACCAAAAATTTAATGGGACATTAACAAAATTGGTTTCAAAGTAAACAAAGACTAGTAAATTACCTTCTTCTTTTCTAACCAAGACTTGAATCGAGTGCACTCACTTTTCTTATGACCTCGTTTCTTGCAAATGTAACAATTGACATCTTTTCAAATGACAGTCTGAGGACCTCCCACATTCTAACCAGTACCATGCCTTTTGAAATCTCAACCATTCTTTAGAGCATTATGATTAGGTTTTCTATTATTTCCCTGATACCTACATTTGAAATTAGATTTAGGCTGAGAAACAAACAAGATAGATTCACTCTTTTCTTTTCTAATTTTTTTTCTTCCTCATAATCACACTTAGAAATAAAGTCATTTATTGTCCAAGACTCATTTTGGGTATTATAGGCAATTTTGATTTGGCTAAACTTAGGAGACAAAGAATTAAGAGTGTGATGAACAATAAAATCATCAGGAATAACAATTTTGAAGGCTTTGAGCTTAGTTTGAACATAGATCATTCTAAAGATATATTCTCTAACACCACCTACATTATCATATTTTTTACACGTTAATTCATTCATTAGGCCCCTAGTTTCAGTCTTGTTGAATACCTTGTATCTTTCTCCTACAACGGTGAAAAACTCTTTGACATTCTTAGTTTTAGGCAAACCACTCATAAGGTGTTCAGAGATAGACCTTTTCATGACAATCATTCTTAGCCTATTAGATTTCTCCCACTTTGCATAAAGTTCTTTTTCATTAGAAGAACTCTCACTAGTAGGTTCATTCTCTTTCAAGGCAAAGTCTATATCAACAATTCTCAGGGGCAAACTTAATATCTTGATTTCATCTCTTATAATTAGAACCACTCGAGACTTCAATGTTGGCATTATTACTATTCACAGCAAAAGAAATTGTTTAAACCAAAGAGAATATAAATAATTAGTAAAATTGGGCAATAAATAAATAAAATATATTTTTAACACAATAAGTCATACTTTATTAAGAGAGTCTAAATATATCACTACAAACTCCTCTTTGGGTAGAGAATACAATATGTTATAGGTCATTTCTTTCATGAAACTAATCAAAGAGAATGCTCAAGTTTTAAAAAGTTATCCCCCTTTAAGCAGATAAACCTTTTAGACTATTACACATTTACCACAATATTTTATGACATCTCCAAATTATAATACACAATAACTCCCTTTAGGTAAATAATTATATATTATAATTTAGAGACTATCCCGTAATAAAAATATGAGAAAAATCTACAAATTTCAATTAATGAACTACTGTGGGGGTAACCATTAATCTTAACTCATAGAATTTTTAAACCGGGATATTATAACAAATTGCTCATAATTAAGTATCATATGATCAATTAATATGAGATACTAACCAATATGTATCTGTTTAGATCACTCATCATCAATTGTTGCATTCAGATCTTAATTATATTTTTATTATTAAAATTAAGTAATTTAAATTCACATTTACCAATATTAATAAATAATATATGGATCACAAAAAAAATTTCATCATATAAATTACTAGGGATTAAAAATTAGAATTATACCAACACCATCTATAAATTATAACAATTCAATCAAAAAAAAACAAATAATAATTGATTACTATGAGTCAAGTTTGTATTTATTTGTCAATAAACAATGATTGTATTATCAAATAATGATTTACGATAACTTTTAGTATAACACAATAACAATTGAAAGCATGGATTGACTATTCAAAGCCAACCACCTAAAAGGTATTTAATAATAACTTCACACCCAAAACTAAATGCAATCTCTCCACGTGAAATAATATAAAATTCAATTCATAGAAAAAGTACGTGACATTCAAATTTTTTTAATTAACCCGTGGAGTCCGTACCATAAAGATAATTAAAACAAAAAAACTTCATATAGGGCGGTGGTCCACTGCCGCAATTATTCAAGATTTTTCAACTTTAGAATTAGAGGGGTGTATTACCATCTAGGGCAACTGGGCGTTGGGAAAAATTGGTGTCATCAATGTTACAAAAAATAGGTTTTAAAATTCCTAAATTGTATAAATAAAATTATAAAATAAACTTTATTGAATTCTAAATTCATATACGATAGACTCTGATATCACATGTAAAAAATTTTAATAATTCGTATATAAAATTTAGAACACCTAAATTACAAGGTTTAAAACATACTTGCATGAGTCATGATACTAGATACTCAAATTTCTTTCGTGAAAGGGTAAAGTCTTTCTCTCTTTCTTCAAAGCAATATGCAGCTCTCAATAGGACAAGTCAAATTAGGGTTATGAAGTGAAGAGGGGACCTAACCTGCTATTTATAATGAAATCTAATAGGCTCTCCCATTACAGGCCACAATTAAATTAAGGCCTACACTTAACTGCCTCAACCACATCAATTAAAAGATGTACATAAACCCATCAAAATATATCACTTAATAATATTAGACTCATTTCATTGGACCATAAATTCAGCCCGTTTTTAATAAATTAAAATTAATTATTAATTAATGGCAGTCAAATATAAAAAAAATTCGAGCTCATCTCATTGGATCATTGGATCATACATTCAGTCCGCTTTTCACAAATTAAAATTAACTATTAGTTAATGCCAGTAGAATATAGAAAAAATTGTAACATTAAATTCTGATGATACAATGGAAAATGGGAGCCAGGTCCACCCTCTTGTCAAATCTGCTTGCTGGTTGTCAATGACAGCCAGATCCAGAGAACTACTTTCCAATAGCAATCACTAAACTTTCTATATAAAGAAAATTTAGTCTTACTTTATACGTATGCATCATTTCAGAGAAGTCCTAAATTTACTGCACGTTCAATTGCATCATGGTTTCTGTATAAGTTTCATGATTGTAGACGGAATTGAAACTAAACTTTTATCCTGCCATCGAATCTTATTGTTAGTCTATAGACTGGTGTTTGTTTTAAAATCAAACCCACACGTGAAATAACCTACTGAAAGATATATACAATAAAAGTTTCACTGCATAACAGCTTAAGCTTTTGAATTTCTTGATTATTTAGCAATTGTAAACCAATGGAACTAATTTTTAGCACCCTTCAATCTTTTTCAAGTCACTGACGCGATCCATCAAAATATTATAGACGTATCTGAGACTCAAAAGCCCAATTCAACCAAGGCAACAAGAATTTGGCATGATAGTTGAAGCCACTGCAACTATCAAAATACTTGTTCATAAGATAAAAATACACTGGGGCTACTAATAAAAACTTGGGTGATTAATAATTCCGCAAAACATCATACATGAAGTTAAGAAAACATCAAAATAAAAGCAAAAGAAGTGTAGTTTCATTACACATGATGATGATGGGTGAACCTGTCACTCTCATTTGTGAAATGCTGACACAAAACCTGCTGGGAATGTGTAGAAGAAAATGGCAATAGCAATGGCCGTAGACCCTGCGAATTGGGGTCCATACTTAAACCCATTTGACCCATCAGCTGTAGCCGGTGATGATGTTCCTGTGGTGGGAATGGGAGTCGCCGACACAGTGTTGTTGGTGAAGATGGCATAATCTGGAGAGCTTGGTGGTATGTTTAGAAGCTCTGCCCATTTACAAAACACAAACGAATGATAGAGCCGGTGAGAGAACTGTAAAATGTCAGCCTCCAATTTTGTAACATTATTTTTTAAATATCATGATTTCTAATCTATTTTTCATTATCCCATGATTTTCAATAGAATTGTGTTTGCAAAATACGCATTAAAAAGGTGGGTCAAATACACTTTATTTAAAATAATGACAAAATGCAAAGAGAAAACAAAAAAAGGCTAGAAATCACCGTACGAACAGAAATACGTATGAAAAAGGACAGAAAATCGATTTTACTGCATATGTAGATAGCTATGCTATGGTAGGCTGGCTGATAGGTACCTACAACTGCTAGTAATTGTAGTTAGATGTACACCTCAAAGTAGCGGTGTTCTTCTGAACACCACAAAGCACATGCCATAATCAATGTGGTAGTCTGGTAGCTATCTGTTTCTCATTAAACCATTAGGAGCACTAAAGTAAGTCCCCCTCGACTACTATGCTTTGTGAAGTTATAAGTGAGTTGTTGAAATGTGCAATATTCCCTAATAATTGTTTTAATTGCAGGTACGAGAGGTAAAACAAGAAAAGTTTAAGATTAAGAATCTATTTCTGCTCATTAATAGATCTTTTTCTCTTGTTTTCCTCCAATTTATAGAATGAGTGATATCAAAGTTAATGACCAAAAGTGTCTTAATATACTATACTTTGGATGACCTCATGTATCTCTAATCACCGGACTTCTATGCTCTCAACAACAAATCTATCCAAAATGTTTTTTAATAATAAGACCAAATGTCATGGTATTGATCTGACGATAGTTGACTTAGCAATATTTGATTTGATACATGATGTCTAGACCAAAATTTTAAAGATTCGACCAAATAAAAAACTTTTAGTTTTAAATATCAATTTGATAATCATTTAAAATCTTGATCCTACTATATCTTCAAAGCGGAGAAGAAAGAGGGTGAATAAATGTGTTGAGATAGAAAATACGATTAGGTTAGGACTATGTTTCAAACCTGACCATTTTGAGAACAACGGAAGAACCAAGGAAAGGAGAAAGCCGTGGAAAAAGACTCACCAACAGCAGAGGCCTTGTGAAAGGCCCTCAAGAAGCCAGATACCGTTGGCAGGTCCTACGGAGATCGCTCCGAGGAACTACGCGGTGGTTGTGACTGATCTTAAACCGACCGATGCAAAACTTCTGTAACATCATATCATCTGATCTTATTTTATAAAGAGTACTGTATCATAACATTCAAACTAAACAAATATATCTAACCCGCTCAAAAGAATAATATTTTTGAATTTAACATAATTTGTTAGGAAGTATTAGATCTGTTTGATTGACGAGGTCTAATCATAATAAATTAGGCGAACAAATTAAATCTCAATAACATTGGGCAATCCAAAAATCTTTCCTAATATTCGACAAGGATATAGTACCACTAAATATGTGTAACAGTCATGAACCATCTTGATTGTCTTGTATTTTTATATGTGAAACTGTAATATTAAATAAATTTTATACAATTAGATCAAAATAGATAAAAAATAACAACAATCTTGACTATATTTTATAAATTGAGAATTTAATTTTTTAACTCATGAAATATTAGATAGAATATTTAATATTTTTGGCCAAATTTTTAGATGGTTCCCAACAACACCACTCAAAATAAACACGAGAACAGCATGTATAGGGAAAGAAGGGTTAGTAGAGAAAGGTTACTTGGGCAGTCACTGATGCTGGCATTAGCCAGCTTGCAGGTAGAAGGTAGCTTAAGCAAGCGATCCTGTTTAATTCCAAGGTTCTTGAGCTGTGAGTTAGAGCCGTTGTGCATCTGTTGTATGACATAACACAGGCACACGGGCTTGCTGGCTTTGATATCCGTCACAGCATTGCAACAGTCCTTCGTCGGCGTATCCGACTTCCCCGTCGCGAACGTCAGGCACGTCGTCACCTTCTGAAAGTTGTCCGCGCACTGGTCCCCCAATGAATCCCCACCAACTTCACCAATCAAACCACACACAACACACAACAACACCATGAACAAGCTGAACTTAGCAAAAGACGAAACTCTCATTTTCTTCACCATTCTTTAGACCAACTTTTTTGAAAGTTGATGATAATGAATATAATCAGGAGAAATAGGTGTGAAATTCAAGTCTGACAGGTGGGTTTGAGTTAGAAGGGGTGGTCTGGTGACAGGTGAGGCTTTTAATTTGGCCCATGAGGAAGGTGGTTGGATTGGAGTTAAAGGTCGTAGTAGTACATTACAACAGCAGAGCCTACTTGTCTGTTTGTACATGTGCGCCTTTAATGAAATCGAGCAGTGGTTTGGCCTTTTGCCACGCGGCGCCCTCTACGTCCACGTGGAGTTGTTGTCAATTTCAAAGTAAAATTCGTTTCAATATACTTTTTTAAAATTTTAAATCAACTATTATTCATTTAAATAGAAATTATTTTATATAAGAGTAATATTACATAAACTTAAAAAATATATTTAAAAATTAAATTTGATTATCATAATTATTGAATAGATAGTGAGTCTCAATAAATATTAGAACCTATAGTTAAATTAATGATTATAATTATCAAATTTATTTTTTAAGTTCACGTAACTTTGTTTTTTTATGTAAATAAGTCCTTCACTCATTAATGATAAATGATGTATTAAGAGAAAAAGTAACTAATATATATTCTGGAGGAGATTTGAATCAATCAATTTGTACACTTTTGCTTCTTTTGATTGAGCTAACCGATTTTGTGCGTACTTAATTTTTGGTTATGAATTACGCGTAGAATTTAAAAAAAAAAAGACAAAAGTCATTAAATGTTGATGGTGTTTATGTACGTACAATCCAAAATAGAACAAAGGACTTACTACAAAAAAAAAAAAAGTAAAATATATAGGGATATAGTTGGCTATAATTTTTTTTATAGGGACATAACAGTCAATTAAATATTTTTTTTATTTTTATTGACAATCTATAATAATATAAATTAGTTTGATTTCGTATCTCTATTCTTTTACAATGTGAGTAGTAATACGGCCATCAAGTTTCAAGGTATCGGTGATAATACATAAAATAAAGCATTATACGCATTAAAATTAAGGAATGAAATGTTGGTCTACTCAATCTATGTCGGCCAAGCCAACCCATAAGTTTCAATGGGCCAAATCCAAGTTTGAGAAGATTATTGGGCATCAATTTGTTAGGCCACTTCACGACTTAATGGAAAGGTGTTTGACCCTTGTGTTTTGTCCTGCTGTTATTATTAGTAGGTGAAAGTGGAACAAAAGAGAAAAAACCAAATATGGCTGTTATGTAATGCCAAGCAAGGGCCAAGTTTTATTTATTTATTACTAATTATTTTTGCGATTGCATGCATGCATTTACTCTGTGTTTATCACTTTGAATTTTCCAACCAAATCACTCCCACCAACTAAGTCTCTCTTGGGCTGTGCCGATTTAGTGCCATGGGTTTTTGTTCACTAACTTTTTTGCAGTTAGCGATATATATTTAGAAGATAACCCATTTGAATTTTTTGGACCTGGGACAATGATTTATTTGGGCTTATATTTAAATATTATACATAGACCTCTTAAAATTTAGATACACGTAACACTTAGATCTTTACTGTAAATATATCTTTTAATAATTTGTAAGTATATAATACTCGGACTCTTTAAATTTAAAATATTATACTTAAACCAAAAATATTTTAATTAAAGATAGAATATCAAATATTTTAAATTTTATAACTAAAATTCATGTTCTATTATATCATTTATTAAAATAAAAATAAAAATTTAATTTTTTCTTAAAAAATTAATATACAATTATACTATATACTAGAATAAAAAAATAAATAAACAAAGAGTCTAAGGGTGCATTTGATAACATTTTTATTTTTATATATATATTTTTAAAAAAACTGAAATAAATTTTATTTTTTTTGTGATAAAAATTAAAAATATAAAACATGTTTTGTATTATACAAAAAATTCACCGCCCCCCATCCAACCCCACTGACCACCCAAAATCACCACCCCACCCACCCCCACCACCACCCTCTATCGTTTCTTCTCTCACGCGGGGTTCGATGGGATAAAAGAAGAACCAAAAGAACTTGAAAGAAAATGGAAGAGAGATTCAGATAGAGAGATTGGCGAGATCGATTTCGAAGAACCAAACATCCCCCTTTTTCCTAAAAAAGAAGGCCCCTTTCCTCCTCCTCTCTCTTTCTCTGTTACTTTTTCCCTCCCTCCCTCCCTCTTTTTCTGAGTTGCTGTGAAGAGAGAGATATAGGGGAAAGATTTCCTTGGTAAAATTTTTCGATTGAGAAAATAAGGAATTGGTTGGCAATTTAGTGTTAAGAAAACTAAACAATTGGTTTTGTGTCAACCCCACCCCCAACACCACCACCAAAACCCCACCACCGAAACCCACCCCCACCACCAAAACACACCCCCAATCCAGCCCTTATCATCGAAACCCACAACTCACCCCCACCACCATAACCACCGAAACCCAATAACCATCCTAGAAACCCACAAACCAGTAAATTCTGAAACCCAGCACCACCCATAAAAACCAACCATGAAACTCTCCAACAAAACCATCAGAGAAGGGAGAGAGAGAGAGACAGAGAGAGCTCCTTCGTAGCTCTTTTGTATCTGGCCTCGTGAGAGAGATAAACAAGAGAGGGAGAGAGATGAAACGAGAGAAGAGGCAAAAAGGGGTTTTCTAGTGGGGGAATATTTGTAAACCCTTTTTTTTTTCTGCAAGTAGAGTTCGAAGGCTAAACCTCGTTAAATGATTTAAAGGGGCGCGCGTGTTTCCGTTTTTTCATGTTTTTAAAAACACTTCTTTTGACGTTTTTAAAATTTGAAGTTATTTACAAAACTTACTGACCCAAAAAAACAAAATAAAAACACTTTTCAAACGCATTATTATTTTTTTTAAAGCAAAAAATGAAAAAAAAAAAAAACATAAACAACTTGTTCCCAAACATTACCTGAGTCATTCATAAAAGAATATAAGTTTTTCATCTAAAATTTATATTCGATTATGTCATTTATTGAAATAAAATCAAAAATAAAAATTTAATTTTAAAAAAAAAATCATAGTTAGTATATAATTATATTATCTATTAGAATAAAACTAAAAAATTAAATAAGGGGTTAAACTGTAATAGACACATTAAATTTTGACTTTAATTGTGGTAGTTTGGTATTTTAATTTAGTCATTTAAATAACCAAATTAAATTCCAATAAACAATATAATTATATACTAATTAAGATTTTTTCTTAAATTTTATTTTTAATTTTATTTCAATAAAAGATATAACAGAACATGAATTTTAATTGTAAAAAATAAAATATTTGATATTTTATCTTTAATTAAAATATTTTTAATTTAAGTATAACATTTTAAATTTAAAAATCAAAGTAATATATGTTTACAAACTTCAAGGGGTTTTGGTGTAATTTATCAGACGATATATTTACAGCAGGAATTGAAGTATTACGCACGTACGAACTTTAGGGAGTCTGTGTGTAATATTTTAAATATCAAAAGATCTAAGTGATTAAGTGACAAACTTCATAAAGTCTGGATGTAATTCTCCAAAAAACTTATTCTTTTCCTTCAAATTTTATCATTTCTCTATTAGTTTGTGTTATCGAGACAATAACATACAGTCCTTTTATGCAAATTTACAAAAAAAAAGTCGTTTTGAATCATCCAACCATCTTCAAATCCCGTAACCATCTACATTTGGAAGTATAAGTAATTTGTATTCAAATACTATATAAGTAAACTAGAACACGAACACAACCACTTAGTATAAATAATAAATAAGTTGATTGAGTGTTAGAAACAAATGATTCGTTAAACTGACATTTTCATATGATTTGTGGGTTTTTGAACTTATTTTCTAATTGTACAAATGATTTTAGAATTAAATTATTCATCATAATTCGAAAAAAAAAAACAAAGAAATATACAAGAAAGTAAAGGTCAACCAAACCAACCTATCCACTTGGTTTGGTTCATGCATCTGTCGCTATTAAATAGCAACAATCCCCATCAGGGTTCTGCAGATTTATTTTTTGAATGTAATACTTGGTTTTTGAAACGTCACGTCAATTTTTAAATTGAATGGTTCACATTAAATCTAAAGCTATATTACAAAAATATATAGTTTAATATTTCAGAATGACCAAGGCATTAGTGTTAAACAAGCTAATTATTTGTTCATCTCTCACATCATTCCTTCTTTTTTTTTTTTTAATTATTTTCTTTCCGTACGTTTCCAGTTTTGAAGTATAAAAGAAAATTGTCAGTAACATTTTTTCTAATTAATCATATCATTAAAGATACCCTTTTTATTTTCGTAATCTTCGTTGACAACCCTGTTAAATTAATGATGTTAATTATAATATAATTTTATTAAATTGTCAATAATATATTAATTTTTTTTATCTACACTCTGCATAAACATATTTTTAATGAGACCCTTTTTATTTTTTAAATTTTTTTCACCTATTAAAATTTAGATCAATTAAAATTTGATTCAAGTTAGTTAATTTGTTTTTATGTATTATAATTTGAGTCGATTAAAAAGTATATTTTTTTACCTATTAAAATTTGAGGCTCAAATAAAATTTTAATCAACTCACCTTTAATTATAACCGACCCAAATTTTGATACATAAAAAATATAAATTTTAATCGATTTAAATTTTAATACGTAAAATATAAATTTAAATAAATTTGAATCAAATTTTAATAAATACAAAAATATAAACTTTAATCCAGTTGAAGCGAATTTTAATCAGGACTAGCAGCCGTTTTGAGCTCTCGAATTTTAATATGTAATTTTTTTTAATAGGCTTTAATTTTAATAAGTAAAAAATAAAATTTAATCAGCTTGAATCGTATTTTAATCGATTAAAATGTTAATATATTAAAAAAATATTAATTCGACAAATTTTAATATGATAAAAAATATATTTTACTCGGATCAAATTTTATGTAGAAAAATTGTTTAAAATTTATATAAGAATAATTTTGATATTTAAATAATTTATTTTTATTATAAATAATAGTTTAATGACGGAGGGTGTCAACAATATTTAAAATACAAACTACAATGAGTGTGAGTGGTGTTTTTAATAATAAAGAAAGTATTCCTAAATTTCCAAGTATAAATGACCATCAATCACGCCAGCCCATCTAATATCACCGAGTTTTACGACATAAATTTATGTAAAAGTGCTTTCCCGGGCATGATCTTTTGGACTTGACTTTATCACAACGGAAAATTATTTGGTGGAATCATTATACAACAGTATAATTATCTATTAATAAATAAATAAATTTGTAAATGAGTTTAATTAAAATTTATAATCACCCAGTCATGTAATACATAATAATTGAAATGAATCTCATTTAATCCATTTTATTTATTTTTTATTGCATGGTTGTTGACATGGTGTAACAGTTACACTCAATATTTATTCATAAATTACATGTGGTAGTCTACGGAAATTTCGGTGTCAGTATTGATATTTTTTTTTTATGTTGTCTTTATGCACCAGAACTATTAAATTAGTGGGTCTTGTTAAATTTATTGAATATTTAAAATGAGATCAAGTGATATAGATAAGGTGGTGTACATATTATTATTGTTATTAGTTTTGTGAGTTTTTTAACAAAATTTTAGAGTTATTTATAATTTTTGGGATCATTTATAACTTTTTGTAGATTTTTGGGGTCATTTATAATTTTAAAAATTATTTATAATTTTTTAGGGTCACTTGTAAGTGATCTTAAAATTGATCATAAATAATTCTAAAAAATTATAAATAATTTCACAAAAATTATAATTTCAAATAGAACTACAAGTCCATGGGTGTAGGTCCACATTCCTTATCATTATTTCAAATAAAAAATTTGACAATGTGAACAATTAAAATAGATTGCTAATTCCAAATGTGCACGTCTTTCTTTGATTTCCCATCGGGCGGTCCCGTGAAACAAAAATACTGCATTTCAGATTGTGACATGTTGAATCAAAATGCAAAACAGGGCATACAAAAAAAATTTGAGAGTGAATTTGTACACACAAATGGTCCACTGAATTAGCAAAAATCTATCACTTGGTGTCCAAACACTAAAATAAAAGGACCAAAAATGCACTGGGAAAAGAATCATTGGACCCCTACTAGTAATAAAAGTAAAAAGAAAGTGCGCTCCTGTGTACCAATTGGAAAAACTTTTTTCCCTTCATAACTCCGTTATAATAAAGGTGTAATTTAAAAAAAAAAGATATTTACCAACTAATTTTTTACATCTCATTCTAATCCCTCGTTCAACTTATCATCTCATTTCTTTTCTTATAGAAATTCTCAAATAATCTATTATTTTCGTAATCTGCATTTTGTTTTCTTATAGAATTTCTCACATAAATTTATAATTATCATAATCTATCCTGCATTTCTTTTTTTATAGAATTTCTCACATAATCTATAATTCCCACAATCTATTCTTTTCTTATAAAATTTCTCACATAATCTATAATTCCCATAATCTATCCTGTTTTAATTTTTTCTAAGTATCCTAAAATATTAAAATGGGATCAAAATACCAATGTTATAGTGGGGCAGAGGGAAAATATGCAAAGGCAGCCTCATTTTCTTATATTAAATTCCTAGATTGGTGACTGCCTGTAGAAAAATAAATATCTTGGACCCACCTTCTGACAAATATGCGTTGAGTTGTAGCTACGTTATTGGTTGTAGCTACGAAAAAATCAATCAATCATCCCGTCAATTGTATATCAGAATCAGACTGGATCCTCTGCACTACTGCAGTAAATTTGTTCTTCAAAATTATACCACTTTACGTTAAAACGACGTCGTTTTAAAAAAACAGTACCACTCTCTTACAAAAAACTAGCAGCCATGATCCGGGTCTATTGTATATACGAGTTTTCTTCAAGGACATTTTGGTCCTTCGACCCAGTCTCTTATTACCGACAGTGTTCTTCCCTCTGTGGTCGCATTACGTGTATCTAGCTCTATCGTAAGTCTAAAACACTATCAATTATCATCACAAATACTTCCATTTCCCTTTTGTTTTCTCTTGTTGGAAACCACACAAACAGCAATACAACGAGAAAACAGAGATGAAGAGTGATAATCGTCACTTCAAACCAGAGAGGCCATGGTTTCTGGTTGTGGCAATGACGGGTCTAATCGGCGGCGTATTTCTAATCGCCACCTTCATCCGAGCCGCCGGCGGTCCGCCATTCTGCAATTCTGCTGCCGGTTCAGGATTCCGAGGCGAAGCCGTCGACGCATCCCCTGCTCAGTTCTTCCAGAAGGCCATCCTCCACTACGCCACGTCGACCGTGGTCCCACAACAATCACTCGCCGAGATCAGTGTCTCCTTCAACGTCCTCCAGTCTCTTCAGCCAGCTCCGTGCAACTTCCTCGTTTTTGGGCTCGGTCACGACTCTCTCATGTGGTCCTCATTCAATCCACTTGGCACCACTCTATTCCTCGAAGAAGACCCCAAGTGGGTCCAAACAGTATTAAAAGATGCACCTACGCTTCACGCCCACACCGTCCAGTACCGTACCAAACTCTCCCAAGCCGATGAATTGGTCGGATTGTTCAACAGGGAACCGGATTGTTGGCCCTCCAAATCGTTCCTACGTGGTAACACCAATTGCAAGTTAGCATTGGACACACTTCCTAATGAAGTGTATGAGAGAGAGTGGGACTTGATAATGATTGACGCTCCGAGGGGGTACTCCCCTGAATTGCCCGGTAGGATGGGGGCGATTTATTCGGCGGCAGTAATGGCGAGGAATAGGAAAAAATCAGGTGTGACTCACGTATTTCTGCATGATGTGGATCGGAAGGTTGAGAAGGCTTATGCAGAAATGTTTCTGTGTAGAAAGCAGTTGGTGAAGGCTGTGGGGAGGCTGTGGCACTTCGAAATACCGCCCGCGGCTAACGTGAGCCATGGGAGTGAAGATCGTAGGTTTTGCTAAACTGGACAATTGATGATGTTTCAGTGATTGCCGATATTTTAAAGACCATCCTATGGTGGGGGTCTGTTCTCTTGGGGTGGTCAGGTCTCATGGGTCACTACCCAACTCATATGGTAGGTTTATTTCTTGATTTTTCTTTTAAATTTGCTATCATGTTGAGAAATTATATAGTACCTGTTTTGTATTAGAGGCAATTGCAATGAATAATGGACTAGTAACAGAAAGTCCAAATGATCTTACCGGAAAAAAAAAAATAAAAATAAGTCCACATGAGAAGTTTGTTTACAGTGTAGAGAGCATGTGGACAACAATCCAAGTTTTTGGATGTGGTTTAGTTGCTTTGGTTGAAATCGATCCGATCCTATTTGATACCATTTTCTTAATGCAATATCATTCACCACCATTTTCTTCAATGCAATATCATTTATCACGCCCTTAGTCACATAATCTTTTAAAACAGAGTTGTTTGGCGTATGAATTCGAGCTTTGAAAATGAATTCTCCGTGAATTCGCACTCTTATTTTACACAATTTGCAAATTCAAATTTTCAATTCTCGAATTCTCGCTTTTACTTATTTATATGCATACTCATTATTACTTAATTTTTTATTTGAAAAGTATTGACTCATATATAAAAATTCATATCAAACTAGAATAATATTTATAATTTATAATTGTTATCTTATAATTAATATATATTTAAAAATTAAATAATTTTCCACATGGTTGTGTGGTCTCAAGGTGGTATCCTCTCAAATATTTTGGATAAGACTCATTTTTGTAAATAAACCATCCATAATATAAAACAGAGCAGATTTTAGTAAGTTTGAACTTATTCTGACGGTTTCAAATATACTCGTTCGATAGTTACTAATATCTTTCTTAAAATTATTCATATTAAATTCATATTTTTAAGCACGGGTTGCCCCTAATATAGTAATAGATAGTGGGTTATTTATTATTGCAAAAAAATGAAAAAGATTTGTATTTAAAAGATGCATTTCAGTTCGGGAGAATTGCTCGAAGAAACTCAAAGTAACAAGATTTGACAACCTCAATAACGTATTATGTCTCGGAGTTGGATATTGATTCACTGTTTTGTGCCACCTTAATTCAATCCAAATTCAACTGAAATTGGCTTGCCGGCCCAGAAACTTCCGAATTGTATTTCAAACTTGAGTTCCAATTTTTATCCTCCCTCTATATCCAAAGTATAATTCGTTTTGTTTGGTCATTATAAGCAAGTACAATCGAATCCTTTGGGAATGAAAGAGGGAGCGAAAGGCTGATGTTTAAATAAACACTGGGAACCAATCTTTCTTCCTAATTTGAATATGTGTTCTCCTGGAAAATAATATATTTTGGTGAATAGTTTGATGTTTTACCAATTTATAAAAACAGGGTTATTTAGATAGTCGAAGATGTTTATGCACTTTTTTTTCACCTTCAAATGCATTTAAATCTCTGGTGAGATTTGCAAGCAGAGCAAATGCCTTTGATGTTTACACATGAAAATTCTTGAAATCAGTGAAGGTAAGATACATGAAAAGTTTGTGCTGAAAACATAATGGTGGCAGGATGTTGGTAATTTAATTTGGCCTATAGGTCTTCCCTATCTGTTTGCACTCAAATAATAAAAATTTAGAGGTGACATGTAGTAAGGGCCAGCAATTAGGATCAAGCCAGTAAAATTTAGGAGCGATAAGATAGATAAAAGAAAAATGGTCCGTATGGACCTTGGGTAATAAAGAGACATGATATCATGAGTCGATAATTATAGCTAGTCTTGAGCATGATAGACAATGTTGAAAATAGAGATCATGATTATTGGTATTGTGGCGAGAAAAGTTGGCTCCAACGACTAATGCTCATTGCTTATAAATACAAAGACCTCTTAATCACACCCACCCACACACACACACACACAAAATATATCATAACCTTCGTCAGTACTGTTTAGCTTATTTATTTTTTTATACTGTAATCGGCACTCTGGTGACCTCTTTTCCATTTAATTTCATATACAGTAATTTATGCAACAATTCTTCTTTATCATTTACATTATTGTCTTTTTTCCAAATTACCTTAAATTCTTAGTTCAGTCGCTCGCTATTAAGAAAATTATTTAAATCTATGATATCTAATGTTGAAAAAAATATGTAAAAATAGTCTTAGGTTTCATTTCAATCATATAAACAACCATGATTTTAGGATCTCATATTGATTCAAATAGATAAGATCGTAAATATTGAAATTAAGTCTTTTAGAAATTTGGCGTGTCCGCAATTCAAAATACGCCAAACACAATCGTGTTGACAATCATATAGCCCTAATTGATATGACCATGTAAAACTCACCTTTAAATACGGAGCCATTCTGGGTGTCCTGTCAAGTAGCAAGAAATTTGGTGGGTGTTTGATCAAATTACTAAGCATTGGAATGGTTTACGAGTCCTTTTCTTACCAAGGAAGGTTTTATTTTCTTATCGCACTGTTTAAACCTGACTGTAGTTGGATTTTCAGCATAGTGTTGTGGAAAAAAGTGTGAAGAGTGGGATTTAACCGACTCCCTTTTGGACCAGAAGCTTAATCTGGCGCTTTAGACCAACTTGGCCATATCTACTTGAGTTGTGATGATGAAGTTGTTGTAAGGTACTAATTTCATGGTCAAAGTTTGTATAATTCAGAGTAGATGTAGAAAAAAACAACGTTAGGCGGCAAGGACTGGGCTCGGATTGTGACTATATTGGACCTAGTCCACCTTGTTCATTTGATTTAAGAATTTCCCACACGGTCAATTGGTCACTGCGTTGGGTCCAACCGTTAAATCTTCAAATTTCAAAGTTTGAATCCTCTCATTATTTGTAGCAAAGAAAAAGGAATACGTTGTAGAATTTCTACGTAGAACGTATTTGGACAAACAAAGAAAAGGAATCTCCAGAAGAGAAATTGCAGTACAACAAACAAATGCTAGAGTAGAGAAAAAAGGCGATAAAAAACATGGACTAAATCAAATGATGTACTATTTATCAGATAAACAAAATTTAAATAAATAAATATATATAAAAAAAAGCATATTTTTCTTACAAATTAAAAAAAAGAATAGAGGGACAATCAAATGTAAAATCCCTACTAAGGATATGACCATAACACTCTTTATTCTGAAGAATAGTCTACAAAGGGTTCTAGACGAGGACGACTGAAGTCATGATCAAGCCTTAGCACCTCAAAACCGTAAAAAACAACTTTTTGTTTATAGGCTACCTTGACTTTAATATGGGTTTTTTAATATTTATTTTTTATCTACCTTATTATTACTCATGCAAAATCAAACACACTTATGCTCCATTTGGTAAGAGAGATAAAAAATTAAAAGCATGAAAAAATGTGAGAAATAGATTTTTTGTCTTTGGAAAAAAAAAACACTTTCTCTCTTTTATGTTTGGTATGATAAATGAAAAGTTGGAATAATTCATTTTTTATTGTTTGGTATTGGAGGAAAAATAAAAGAAAAAAAAGATATATGTACTTAATTTACCATTATATCTTTACATATAAAAATAATTTTTTATTATAAAGTGCCGCTCTAATTAGTTTTAAAAATAAATATAGATATGTATACAAAAATAATAGGTAATATATATATATATACTATAATATTTATAAGTGTTTTTAGGGAAATATACAAGTTTTGATTTGAAATTATGACAATATTTAAAAATATATTTAAGATCAAAAAAATTAATTTATTCAGAAAAAGTAATTTATTTTCAATTTTCCTCTCAATTTCTTCCCACTTTTAGGAAGAAAAGAATGTTGGGCCAGAGGAAAACACCTCCAATTTTTAATTCACTCCGATTTCCTTTGTAACCAAATAATGAAAAAAATTTCTTCCCATCTCATTTTTCATCCACCCAATTATCTATCCAATCAAACATCCTATTAGTATTTACTGAAGCAAATCATCCAAAGTAGAGGATGAGAAGCCGAAAATGCAAAGCAAGCCGGCACCACCCAACAAAAATAACATTGACCCAGAAACATCTTCACTACGTTCCAAATCATCGAAAACCACCAAGTTCACATGATCAACGTGTACGTCTCCACAACCACTTCATTTCCTCTCCGATATAAAACCCCACGATTGAAAAATCAACAAAAATAGCATAAAAAGCTTTCCTTCTTTCCCTCTGTCATCGGCTTCTCATTTCATTGGTGGTCTCTTGTAAGTTCTGAAGATGGGTCCGATAGTGGTGACACAGCTGGCGACGGGTCTGAGCGTACTGGCCGGTGCTGCTCTGGTGAAGTCGGTGATGGACCAGAAGCCCATGGCTGGGCCGGGTCAGTTTCCGAGATGTCCCAAATGCAACGGCACCGGCCGTGTCAATTGTTTATGTTCTCGCTGGTCCGACGGGGATGTCGGGTGTCGGACCTGTTCTGGGTCGGGCCGTATGGGCTGTAGTAGCTGTGGAGGCTCTGGGACCGGTCGGCCCCTCCCCATTCAGCTTTCCGTTCGGCCACCGAAACGTCCCTTTTAACGGGTGTGTACTTTAGAAGCTTACAATCCCATGTTCTCTCTTTTTTGAAAAAAAAAAATTGTTATTTTTATTCAATTTATGTAATATATATGTTGCTGATACTTGAAAAGAGAAACATGGGAGATTACTAGGTTGTAATCATTATGGTTATTTCGAAATTTATACAATGAAATGGTTCTCTAGCTGGTTGAATCCTAGACATTATAACATACATATATGGTTGACTGTATGTCATGAATTCTATGAAGCTTCTGCTTTTTTTTTTTTTTTGAGGGGAGGGGGGGGGGGGGTTGTTCTGTGCTTCTTGTTGTAAAGATTGTGCTGACTGATATTGAATCTTGTTGCTGAATTTAAGCATCAAAAAACAATTGCACATTGTGACTCTGGATAGTCTGAAAAGAAATCAAAAACCCTGTTAAAACAAGTGTAGTAGAGAACATTGAAACAAGCGGGACATGAACATAGCAAATACAAGCCAATTACCTAATAATAGCTCAGCTAGGCGAATCATCTTTACTTTTTAGAAGGCAAGTTAGTCTAATTGGTAATAGCAAGTGAACAAAATTTTGAGTTCCAATTGCATGAAATGCAGAATTGTCGAAAGTGAATTTAGGTGCTGTCTACATGTAGATCTCCAAAAATTAGGGCAGACAACTAGATGGTTGATTGTGGATTCAGTGAAGATGAGGATCATGATTCAAAACACATTTTAGAGGTGAGACCCGTGAGGGTCTCAAGTTCTCCCCCCAAAAAATAGTGGAAGATAGATGACTCAGAAACAAGACAGGAAGGGTTGCCTATGTTGTTAGTATTTTGTTTCTCCCCTAGTAAACTCTGGGTTTGAACTAATTTTGAATAGGATACTGCCGTTCATAATTTGGTGCAAATATGGTGCCAAAGTCCTCATGTTAAGTTGGTTTGATCCGGAGATCTCGGAATGTAGTCGTATGATTTGCTTTCTTGGCCAGCGAATCCAATTGAATTTTAACTAGTTCATAGTACATTGATTTTAGCCAAATATCCATCTCAATACTATATACTAGCATGCTTGGCATTCGAACCATTACTTAAAACCTCAACGGAAAAGAAGGAAAATGAGAATATTTAGCAATTATTATTTCTCTTTTCGTCATTTGAACCTGTTAATAAACTTCCATTTTATGGATCAATCAAAAATAGCGGCATGTCTGAAGAGGCATCCCATTAGGAGATATACTTAGATTTTGCATTTACTATTCAAGAGCATACTATGATTTAACTGCTCATGGCGTTGGAATATGATGCTTTCCCTGAGACTCCATGCTTTAAAGGGTGGGATTCTAGGCATTTTGTGGTGATTTCTATGGAATGCCCTGCCTCACAACCATATCCTTGATCTCTTGCAACTCCAGCCAATTTTTGAAATCAAAGCAACATCACAGATGTTGAATGGAGTCATTAAATCCTTGCATTGTGTGGTAGAAGCTTATTTATTGGCAGTTCAAATATGGGAATTCCATCAACTTGTATATGACTTAATGCCAACATAAATAATCAGTCCAACTTAATTAATTTAATTGCCACATAAAATTGTCTGGAGTCGTCTGCATTTTCTAAATGTTTGGTAGCCTTGCATTTTGTAAGTCAATTTGGCTACATTATGCACAATGCAGTCTTATGCACTCATTAAATTTTAATATGGTTCATGCAAAGACAAATATTCAGATCAATGACTAATTCTAGTGCACAAGAAACAGCGTTACACCAGCAGTTTCAAATTTTTATGCCTTTTGAATGGCTTCGAAGTCTTTAGAATGAATTGTTGACTTGATTTTGACGTGAACCTGACATGATTTTTTTTGTGTTTAAGTGTGTTGACCTGTTTTAACCCATTGACTCGTTTAATTTCGTGTCCGACCCATTTGTCTTTTGGCCAACAATTCCGGTGAAGGGGATGTTATGTAGTGGTGTCGGGTTATGCAGCATTCACGGTTACTTCTGCGGGTTGATGGGTGATCAACGAATTGACAAATGATCTTTGGTTTTAGGGGTGTCACAGTTTGGTATCAAAGTCCAATTTTTTGATTTACTTAGGACATGCAGGGCATGGGTTTAGACTAGTACATCTATTGTGCATTATATGTTATGTGCTCTAAATGTTACATGTTATGTGTTCTGTGAATAATATGTATGAATAAAATGTATATGAAAAAAAGATATTAACGTTAGAGAACATAATTTTGAGAGTCGGAAAGAAAAGGAACAAATTTCTATATAGTAAAGTAGTTTACAATTCAAATTTCAAAAAATAAATAAAATGACTTTTGCTATTCGCGTTTGAGATCGCTTTAAATTTTATTTAAAGTTAATTTAACGGCTAATATTAATACAAAAATTTAATAGGAAAAATAGACCTTTAAGAATGTGTTTGGAGTGAATTTTTAAAAGTACTTTTAAAAATTATTTTTTATAAGTATTTAAAAAAAAATAATGTTTGAAACTACTTCACCACTACCTCTACTACCACCGTTGCCACTTCTACCGTTGCCACCACCGCCACCACTACCCCCATCGTCGCCACCACCACCCCTGCCACCCCCATCGCTACCGCCGCCACCACCATCGCCCTGCCACCACCTCCACCACCACCACCACCCCACCACCACCACCGTTGCTGACATCACCACCACTATCACCATTGCCACTGCCACCATCAGCACAACCACTGCCCGCCTATCACCTCTCACCCCACTACAAATCGATGTTTAAATTTTTTTATCTTTTTTTTTTATTTGTGATTTGATTTTGAATATGAATAAAAATATGTTTATTATTTATTATTTTTTATTACTTTGTAGCTTTAGACGCAGAGAATAACTAGTATATTTATATTTAACAAATTGATATTGTTTACTTCATTTGTTGCGTTGCGGCCACTCTTGTTGACTGAAGAAGAACATGTGAATGATCTTTCCTTACCCGCTGATTCTTTTTCTACTGCCCTTTTCTCTACCACAAACTCTCCTAATTCTGCCCTGGTCGTGTCTCCTCCGCAAACCGTGGCTCCTCTTCTTCCAATAGAGGTCGCGGTCGAGGGCGGGGGCGTTACTATCACAACAACAATCGGGATCCTTCTCAGCATACAACTTCAACTAATGGCATCTCTACTAATTCTGCTCATGGGATTCTTGGAAAAGCCTCCTTCTACCTCATTCTCGCGTCTTACGGTGCAATGCCAAATTTGTTCTCACTATAATCACACTGCCCTCGAGTGTAAGAATCACTTTAATCATTCATTCACTCCCCCTAAACAGACGTAAAAAACTAAAGCACAAATTGCAAAATAGACTCATAAAAAAACACTTTCAACTTAAAGAGTACCAAGTAAAATTAGGTTTAACTAGGTCTGTCAATTATGTCGGGTGAAATGAATTCGTATTGAATTTTAGCGGGTTCGTGTTAAAAAATATTCCACCCATTTTTAATTCGTTTATTAATTCGTACCTAACAAATCGTGTTATATCAAATTTGTGTTATATATGAACTGTTTATAACTGGTATATAAACGAGTTGTAATATGTATTTTTTCTGATTAACTTTATCCATACCTAATTCGTTTATTAATCGTGTCATCTCACATTCACTCGTTTATAAAATTAATGACTTAAGGAAACACAAATCCTCTAATTTTGTGTCATGTTAACGGATCGTGTCATATTTTGACACCCTTAAACTCAGACTTATTTTTAAATAAGTTTAAATAATAGACTTAACTCATTAAAAGTCCTTTAAAGAGGACTTATCTCCAATTTTTACAAAATTTAAACTTATAAAAATTGAGTCCAATAAAAAAACTCAATTAAAATTTCAACCAATAAAAAAAATCGTAGTTAAATGATTTGAGTCCAATGGTGTAGGCCATTGACACACCAAATTAAATTTGTCAAAAAAACAATAAGGCGGAAAAGGTACAAAAAGTAGTGCATATTGGACATCACTTCACTAGTCTCTCTCTCTTTCTCACGCGCGTTCTTCTAGCTATATTTTTGTCTTTATGTAAATTTAAAATACAAATCAAATTATTTATTTTTATCATCTCTCTTTTAATTCCACTTTCTATTATTTCTATCTATTATGGGTGTAATACTTTTTTAAATAACTAAATACATCAAACATTAATCTACCAAATCTATTTGATGTTGAGGAGACACTTTGATTTTTTGAATGGAAGGAGGCACGACAAGACCGGCCCTAAGGCTTGACTATTAAAATAGTCCCGTAGAGCTAAAAAAATTTAGAACCTCAATTTAATTTTTAACCCTTAGTTCAGCTTCATATTTTAAGAACATTTTTGTTGGTTTTGCATAACGAGTGATTAACATAAATAATATTTGTTGAAAGATCAAATCAGAAGTATCAACAATTTTGAATGGACCAAGTTAAATGCTTATTGTATTTCGCAAGTCTAGATAAAGTCTTATAGAATGCCCTAAAATATAATAATATTTTCACAAGTTTATGTAAAACTTTATAAAAAACCCTAAAATATAACAAAACGTTCTAAAAAAACCTAAAAGTAATCTATGTAAAATTTTATAGAAAGCTCTAAAATATAACAAAACCTTCTAAAAAGTCTAAGAGTAACAAATTCTAGTGTTATAAGTAGTACTCTTTCTCAAAAAAAAATTCACAATCTTTTCCTCCACCCTCACCACCTCTCTCCAAATCTTTATCTCTAACTTTTTTGCTCTCTACTTAGGACTCCAATCAATTCACGTGTAAGATCGTGACTTCAAAATTGTACCCAACTAATTGCTTGATCCCGATCCTAAAATCACTAAAACGTATAAACTAGATCCGGGGTAGTGGGTATTATGTGTGTTTAGTTTTCTTCCTGATTTTTCTTCGTGAATGTTTAGTTTTGTATAGATTAAAGAAACAACAACGGGAAGACATGTTACAAGGTGTTGAATAACCTGTTAAAAGAATCTTAGTTCTAGAAAGTGTTGCAAAGAAGTCATCAAAGGCTTCATGTGAAAGAGCTAAAATAGTTATTTCTATCCCAGACAAGGATGAACTCAAGCAATTTCACGTATACATGGTATGCACCCTAAACCCTAAACTTGTTACATTCATTTACTAACTTGAAAATTATATTAGCATTAAAATTGTTTCCTATCATTTAGGATTATTTTATGTCTCTCTATCACACACACATATAGTAGCTAGCAATTATCAAACACCTCAATTTTTTCTTTGATGAGTTCCTTTATTTTAATTCTTTCAAGAATTGTTGCACTTATTAATCTCGTGTCACAAATTTCTGATCACCGAAGTTCTCATAGTTATCAAACATTGTGGTATTAAGAATAAAATGAGGCTTATTATTTTTCTTTGGCATATTATTACAAATAAATTGCACATGCCACCAGTAATATTTTTTATATCATTTACTCATCATCAATAGTGAGCTTATGGCGTGAAGTTATATTTGGACACTTTGACTGATGTGTTGCTACCAAAGCATGCAAAGAGTACAAAATTAGATATTAAAAAAGATTCAAAGGTAATATATATATGTCCTTAATATGGTATCTTATTTATTTTCATATGATATCTTATGTTAAACTTCGTTTATTTTTTGCAAGTTATAGGCCTTTTTAGCGATCACCTGTAAAAATTGATAATGTTTAAATGTATAGAGAATGATATTTGTCGAACATGTGACAGTTGTATCAATTTCAAGGAAGTCAAAAATATTATCCAAAAAGAATTTGAATAGAGTCATACAATGAATGAAGAAAGTTCAAGATCTCATATGATATTTTCAATTGTTATTGAGAGTAGCAACCTTCAAACTCAAGCTGTTGTCATATGGTCATTTTAACTTCTTGTTGTGCACTGGCTCAGAAAAGGTGAAAAAGTCTCAGATAGTCAGCTGGGGAAGCTCAATGCATCAATAAATCACTTTCAGCCATTGAGATGTTATGAGTGCTCTATCTTTGGGCAGTCAGCACATCCCCTATAGGAATCACAAGTTAACAATGTTAATGAGTGATTCACTTGGTGGTAATGCTAAAACTCTAATGGTTGTGAAGACATACTGTTGAGTTGAACTTGGATGAGACTTACAATTCTCCCACGTAAGTTAATCTATATCTATCATGCACAATCATCTTCTTATTAATTTTTTTTAAACTGTTTTACTGTCTGTAGTTATGTTTATATTTATGAAATAGGATAATCCTTATTGGGAGTGCTTACCAAGATTTGGTAATTTGTTTTGAAAAATGATGCCATAAATTAATGTTTAGACCAAATGCTTCAATATTAGTCTCCATTGAAGACGGTCATGATGGATTAATTAATAACTTTTCAGATTTATAGTTTGCTTTAACACTATATGAGTTTATTTTGCTGTAGAGCAAGATGCCATTGTCTTGTGGTCGTCCTTACAATATTGGATCAAATGTACTACAGATATGCATCAAGGGTCCGGTTAATTGTAAATGATCCTACCAAAAATGTTTCATCAAAGGAAGTGGCAGTCGCTCTTATGAAGAAACTAGTGGCGTATTGGAAGGAACAGGCAGGTAGGAGGGTGATGATGAAGATTTGAAAGAATTCAAGAAGAACTTGTACCACCCAGAGCAAAGACTAACGGTTGACATTGTCTGTAGTGTATATAGTTGGCAACACTCTGGCTAGTTGTTATTCTCATTTTTGGAGTTAGGGCAAATCCAAGAAAGCTTTGTCAACATTTCCCATGATCAGGTAGTAGCATATCAAATCCTGTTTGAATTGCTACTGCACTAGGGTTTATTAACTTGTACGAAAATTTTTGTTGAAGATATAGGACTTAATTCGGTGTAAAAGATTTCACTGATGTTGTATAGTGATAATCTGTATATTTTGGATACATTTTTTTATCGATTCATATTCAAAATGTGAGATGACCATTATTTTATTTTATTTTATTTTCCCCCAATTTTCATTAGAAGTTGTAGACGTCATATAGTAATCGCCCCAACCCCAAGCAATCCTACATGTCAATAGGGAATTTTTGTGAGGGAGGTTTTCTTTTGTAGTTCCTCTAACCTAGTGTATTTAGAAAATTGTGTTTGACATACATTATTTCAAAACTTCTATAAGAACCCCAAGGGATAGTTCAGTGGAGACAGGATGAGTTGAAAACTAAATTATCATGAGTTTGAAATTTGACAACTCATTTGGAGCTATGATCAGTTTTTGATCTGACCAAAGAGAGATTAGTCGAGGTGTGTATAAATTGGTCCAGAGAGGGGAATGCTATATCAGCTGCTATTTGGAAACAACATCTATCTCCTAGTGCTCAGCTGATTGGTTGGAAAATCTTGATGAAAGCTATGCCACTAGACTCTGGTTTTCAGGGTTTGGGGATATCATTAATAAGTAGGTGTTCCTTGTGTTTTCAAAATGTGGAGAATTATTCTCATATTTTTATTGACTATGAGTATGCACAAGCATTGTGGAAAACATTTGTTGAGATAATGGGTTTTCTATTAATTCCTTCTGAAGGTCCTTTGAGTAGAATGTTGAGATTATTTAGGATTTTCAAAGCACAGTCTTTGAGTCATGCTTTAGTAAGGGGAATTTCTTTGTTGATCTTATGGCAACTTTGGAAGGAGAGATATAGGAGAAGATTTGAAGAGGTAAAGCTGAATTCCTATTTTTTTTTTTTAATTGTGAAACTCAATAGCATTTTAAAGTATCAAGCATATGCTATCAGGCCTAAGGTTCCCGATGATTTGAGAGTAGAGAGTTATTATCTAGGCTCAAAGTGGAGGTATCTTTTTTAAGGTGGTGTAAAACTCGGGAAAATTTAAATTTTTATTAAAAAAGGTAAAATGATAATTAGCCATTACGGTACAAGTTAAAAACCCAAATTTGTCTAAAATTCAATTGATGAAATGGATTTCACCGTTAAATTCGTCTCCTGAAATCTAGTTACCCAGTCAATTTCTGTTGAATTTTGAGACAATCAAATTTTTCACGTTTTACAGTGTGATCAGGTGTCACGTGACCAAAATAAATGCGATCGAAATTTAATTGCGAAACGTGAAAAATAATTTAAAATTAGTTTAAATAAAAATTATCAAACTTAAAATGGGATAATATTTAATTGATTCGAGATAAAATTGGATCAGAAAAAGAAGACACGTGTGGCATAATGTGGACTAAGCATTAGAAGGTATAAATAGGGGAGAAAAATCAGATTTTCTCTCCATTTTCACATCACTTTTTGCGATCTAGGGCCAACCGTTCATCAAATTCCTTTGGGCAAAGAACAAAAAGTGTTCTATGCGACGAAAGCAACGTCTACGTACCAAAAATCGCGGGTCTTGCTAAAGTCTCAAGAACGAGATTGTTGGGGTCAAAGCTTTGAAACTTGATTTGGGTATTTTGAAGCCTCTACTACGTTTCAAGAGATAGAGTTTCTCTCCTAGTTAGGTTTATTTTCAACCTAGGGTTTGCGTATGAAATGGGTAGCACGATTAGGGATGAAATCTCTTATTTAAATATGCTCATAGTGTAACTAAAGTATGAGAAATGATATAAGAATATGTACAATCAATTCTAACATAAATTGAGTTTGTTGAAATTGCTTGTATGTGTTTTCATGAGAAATGTGATGAATTGGTCATGTTATGTGCTTATATGATTTTGTGTCTTTTGGGTGTTTGATAAAATGCCTTGAATGATATGAGCATGTTATTTGAATAAAAATGTTAAAACATGCTTTGGGTGATGTTGTGAATTGTAATTATATGCTTATGATATACTTGACAATTGAGAAAGTTGGTTGAGATGGAATATTATTCATAATGTGCTCATGACATGTTGAATATAATGTTGAAATTGCAATTAAAAACTTGATTGCATAGTGATATAAATAGAAATTGTACATTATATTTGCATATGCACGAGAAGCATCATATTCGTAGGCATGTGATATGAGTATGAGTGTGTAGATGATTTTGTTCAAGTACCATCCTTGGTGGGTTGATACGTGAGCTTGGAAAGATTGGACCTAGGTTCGACTAAGTCAAACAGGTTGCATTGAAAATAAGGGTCGGGGTTTAGCAAAAAAGGTTAGAATATCCCTTAGGTGTAAGAACCGATGATTTGGATACGTACTCCGTCGCTATTAAGTCCCTAAAGTGTGTTGGCGTACGTGGAGCCGTTGATGGCAGGCCATAGAAGCAGCGTCGGTTGGGTTCCTGTTGGTAAAAGTCCATAAATACCTATCCCAAAAAAGAACCGAAATTTATAAATGGTCATTAATCAAAGAATTCTTAATTCTCAAAACTGGCATCCCTTTCTGGTCTTGAACCATCAACATCCTCCCCATGCTTGGCATCGAGTCCATCACACAGTAGAAGCCCTCACCTACACTGCTTGCTTGGACAGAAAAAACTAGATTCTACCAAATGCCCCCAATTATTCTAAGTAGCTTCCAACAAACTCACTCTAATTATGACTCATTTTAATTTTAAATCGGTTGCAAATTTTATCATAATTCAATATTAGTGTGAGTGTAATCTCTGTTGGGGGTTAGGAATTTAGTAATTCAACATTCTTGAAAATTAGAAATATAGGAGGGAAGACTTTTGAATCATCTTTCTTATGCTTCGTTTAATACGATGAAAAAAAATGAAAGAATGGAAAGTTGAAGAGATAAATAAAATATTATGTTTGGTAATGAAGGAAAATAGTCTATATTTTTCCTCCCCTCTCTTTGCTACACTCACATAAACCTCAAATCCAAACCGACCCATCCCCACTATTCTCTCTCTCTCTCTCTCTATCACACACACACCCATCCACCAACCACCTCTCTCCTCTTCCAACCCTCAATTTTTTGCCCATATACACCCACCAACCTTTGTGCACAACCCTTTCTCTCTCTCACATAAACACACATCCCCCTCCTCTAATCCCGTTGTTTTTCAAGAATCCCCCCATCCCACACACACACCTACCCACCACAAAATCTCTCTATTTCTCTTTTTAGGTATACAAAGAGAACCCATCACATCTCTCCCTTTGTTTCTCTTTTTTGTTGTGAATTTAGAGCACACAACGCACACACTCCCACAACTCACCCATAAATTAACTATATGTTAATTTTGTGGATTAGTGTTAATTTGATGAAATTGGTATTAAAGTTAGTTGTTGTCAAGTTTTATTATCAATCATTGTAATTGGATGGCATTGAGGTAATTTGGGAATGTTAATCATGATGGTCTCATAGATTGTGAGTTTGGTAAGATTCCCTCTTTTTTTGTTTCCATATTTTTGTTCACTCTCATTGTGTGTTTTTCATGATGTTTTGTTTTCATGATGTTTTGTCTGATGGATGTCCATTAATATTTTTTTTTTTTGTGAGCAGTCCTTAGCTAGTTTATTTTTGGAATTAAGTTCTTCTATTACTCCAAAACATCTTGGCTTTGTAATTTGTTGGAATTTTTTGTGTTTTAATTTATGTCATTTTACTTCATATGCACTGTTCATCAACGTTCTTGATGTTGTGATGAAGAAAGCCGAGTAAATTGTTCATCAATATTTGTCGAAGCCATTGGGTTTCGTTGTAATGTTTGATGGTTTCCTATTGGGTATTTCATCTTTAATTTTTTTGTGGGTATTGATTTTGATGAAATTTAGTTTAACCCACTATTTTTTTCCTTAGAGCCTTTGGTGAGTTCTACTTCAATTTTTTGTGATCTTGCTACGATGATTCAACTAAATTTAGAGTGTTATTCTTTATGTTCATTGGGTGACTAATTCACTATTGTTTCACAAAAAAATGTTATACCATAATTAATCATCGAATGATGATGTCTTTCATATGCAAAATCGTCTTTTAGGCCCCTACGAGTAGATATGCAAACCATTACACAGTTGACGGGCGGTTAAATTTTTTTTTTTTTTACTTGATAGGGGGTAGATGAAGCTAAGACAACAGCCAATTTATTTGCATAATAAAATTATTTAGGTCCCTATGAGTGGTAGTGCTTTTTGTTTCTATTTTGGTCAAGAAATGCATTGGTTATAAAGGAGTAATGGTCATGTTAAGGCTTTTGTATCTTTATTTCTTATTTATTCAACTACCTGAGTATTATTGCAGTTCAGCATTATTTGGGTTTAGTAAAATGGGCAAATGCGCATAAGTATGTTTTTGTTCTTTGTTTGGTGAATGTGAACTGATTTCATACATTGTTTTTAGGATTTGTTTGGTCCGACTATAATTGTTGATTGTTTTAGTTGTGAGGTTTGGAATGTTAAATTTGGGTTATTAACGAAAATGCTATGACAAATTTTGAGTTTAAGGGTTGCATGTATTCATTTGTTACCGATATCCATACATGATGATATTAAGGTCTGCGCATGTCCCATAGTTCTCCTCTATCCATTGGTAAGGGCATTGAGCACCAATAATGTGATGACTCGTATAAAAATTAATCACTAATAAGCTAATTAGGTCATTAATTATGATTCTATATAACTAAGAGTTATTTTAAATTTTTTAAATAAATAAATGGAATTCAAATATAAGTTCTTTATGGGAAAATAAGTCGAATGACTTTAATATATGACATATTTTATGTTAAAATAAAAATGTCAAAGTATCTGAAAGATATATTATACGGGTGGTAAATGAATAATATGTGATTTAGATGAAGATATTATAACAAAGGGGACAAAAGTGTCATACGAAGGGGGTCTACCCATTTTTTAAGTGACAAGTGTGTTTTATTATTAAAAAAAAAAAATTCGGCCAAAAATGGACATTTGTCCATTGAGGTCACATGCATTGCAAACAGTGAGTTGGAAGAGTTTTGGCTATAAATAACCAAGAAGCAATGGCTAAAACGCAGAATAATGTAAAGAGAGAGGGAAAAATTCATGAGATCATAGGGTCAAAAATTGAATAATGATTCTACTTTAAATTGTTTTCGAATTCAAATATTTTGTTCATGGCATTTTGAATTTCATATCTATTGAAGTCATTTGAGGTACGTGGTAATATATAATATACTCCTGCCTTTTTAATCTCTTTGCTAAGAGTGTCATTTAATTATTTGAAATTTGTATTCTTATTGATTATTCTGATTAATACGAAATTTTGTCAATTTTATTGGTTAACCTGTATTTTGCGTTAAATACTTTTTTTTTTTGATAAAAACATGCAAAGTAAAATATCATGAAATAGAAAAATTGAGGTTACGATCAGTCAAAAGTAAAGCCGTAAGCTCGGGGAAGGGGGGAGCGAGTTGTTTAACATAGTGGCTGTCACCCAATGAGCAACCTTGTTACAGACTCTAGGCTTGTGTAGAAAGCTAAGGTTGTATGACCAAAAAAAAAGTCTATATCTTAAATTATAACACTAATTTCCCATAGGAGAACATGTTCGTTGGAGCTAAGCTTAATAATGCTGAGACAATCATTCATGATAGTTGCATTTTTGATCAGTTGGGCTTCAGCAAGGAGGCAGGCTTGCCTTACTGCCTCAGTTTCAGAAAAAATGCTAGATACAGCAGATATAGATTTTGCACTGCCAAAGTCAAGCTCTTTGCAAATCACCACTCCACATGCGGCCTTATCAGAAGCAGATTTGAATGCCCCATCACATAAGATAAGACAACCAAAGTCAAACACCGTTGATCCCTTGTGCCATACCACTAATGGATCTCTTTGTTCCCTGGAAACCTCAAGTTCACCAATTATAAGTTGATCACTCCACATGGCTTTTGCGTGGATGACAGTGGCATGCGCATTAACCTCCTCTATGTTAAAGATGAAGTGATTCCTAGCCTTCCAGATTACCCATCCCACTGTAGCCATTTTCCCCAATAGCTCAATTCTACCTTGAGGCTCCTTTATCACCTGTAAGAGCATTGACGACCTTTGAGCCACTGACACAAAGGAAGAGTTTTCCCATTGTATATTGAGGTCCATTTCAAACCAAATTCTTTTGGTCCATTCACACTCAAACAGAATGTGTTCAATGGACTCTGGAGCCATCAAACAAATCTGGCAAATGTTTGACGGGGCACTCCTCATCTTAAATAGATTTTCTCTTGTGGCTAGGACGTTCAGACAGGTTTTCCATCAAAAATGCTTAATTTTAGGAACCACCTTCATACTCCAGATGGACTACCACAACTTGGGGTGAGGGGAGAAGGAGGAGCTAACCTCCGATTGACCCAAGACTAGATTGCTTCCTATTCTGTACCCAGACTTAACTATGTAGAGTCCCTTGCTGTTAGGCCACCAAATTCTTCTGTCCTTTCCCCCTTTGACTGGCAATGGGATTGTTTGAATAGCTTTCACCTCCTCCCTTGAGATCACATTGCGTATAATAGAGGTATTCCAACCACTGGGGATATCCTCAACCTTAGAAACAGGACAATCTTGGGGTTTTAGAGAATGAATAGCCTGGTTTGAAAGGTGAGACATAATTGGGAAAATGTAATTATGGCCTGCGAGGTGCGATTGTGGTTACAGTCCTACGGGATGTGATTGGGTAGTATCAGTATGTATTTATATGCCCAAGATATCATTTCTCATGCCACCAAGAGAAAATCGAGTATGAGGCTATATTTGATAGTTGGTGATATATAATTTGAACAGATTCATTTGTATATTAATTATGGAGAGAAATTTTTTTATTGAGGTAATTAAAGCTTTGGCCCATGTACATTTGGAGATGTATTTATGATTTGTGGTATTGTGGTGATTGATTTATCAAGTAATGCGTCCCGAAAACGGAGTGTTACAAGTAATGTATTTGTTCAATTGAGTGGTATAATTAGTTTTAATTATTGACAATCTTATTTTTTTTTTCTTGGGCCTTTTTTTTCTTGGGCCTTTTTTCTATACCAATTTATAAGTCTAAACAGAGTTTGATTTTAGATGGAGAGAGATATATACTGAGATTATTTTAAATTTTATTTTATATTTAGAGGGATGTATTAAGAGACAACTTCATTTAGGCTGACTAAATGTTTTTATAAATCTCATTTCAAACTAATATCATTCTTTTCTTTTTTCACGAGCGTCTTTATATACTTTGTGAATTTTCATGTTAGAAAGTGTTTACATGCATAATTTTGTTGTTACTGCAACAGATTTTTTTATTGCTTCAATTGATATGATTTAATATTATTATTATGTTCTTGCAGTTATTGATAAATGGTTATATTGAGGTAGGAATGTGATGTAATGGTGAGTACAATAACTAGTTTAGGCCATGTATTTTTTAAGCATGCATTTACCAAAACGGAGACCTATAAGTTGGGCATGGAAAGTTGTAAGAAAAGACAACATCTCAATTTGAAACTTGGTTTGGAAGTTTGACTTGAAAATAGAAATTTTGATCCTCACGAGTTATAAAAATTTAAACTTAGAGCTAAGGGTTCTAAATTGCCTGTTTTCGCTCCATTTTTTGTGAAAATGTATCGAGACCTATAAGTCGAGCATAGAGACTTGTAGGAAAAAACGACACCTCAATCTGAGACTTAATTTGAGACTTTGACTTGAAAGTAGAAATTTTGACACATACGAGTTATAAAATTTAAAATTTAAAATTTAAAATTTAGAGTTAAGGGTTCTAAACTGTTCGTTTCTGCTCTGTTTGCTATGAAAATGGATACAGACTTATAAGTCGCGACTTGGTTTTAGAGTTTGACTATAAGCTAGAAATTTTAACACTTACAAGTTATAAAACTTAAACTTAGAGTTAAAGCTCCCAAAAGACTCGTTTTCGCTATTGTTTGTCGTAAAAATAAACGGAAACTTATAAGTTTGACATAAATACTTGTTACAAAAATATGACATCTCAATCCGAGATCCAATTTCAGAGTTTGACTTGAAAGTAAAAATTTAAACATGGACGAGTATTTCAAATATCCACGGTACTTTCTGATACTGTATCACGGCGGTGGTAATAGGAAGAATGGTAATTGGCATCGTGGAGGTCTCGGTGATTGCAGCTCCTGTTTGGGAGAAATAGAGAGAGAGAGAGGCGGACGTTTCAAAAAATAGGCGGATTTTTTTTTCCCTTGGCAATTGGTAGGTATATCAAGCGATTTTATAGGGTGGGTGACTGCTGATAAATGGGTTATTAAATTTTGTGTTAATTAAAATTAACACAAATTAACCTTTAATTTTTTCAATTTAATGTTTAATTTTATTAGTTTATTCCAGGTAAGCTGAAAGAACTGGAAACATTAACACGTGGCAACACCAGCAGCCAATCAAACCATCACTCTCCTACCCTCTTAGATAAGCCCCTGAAAACATTAACAACCTCTGGTTTCCACACGTCTCAGACACACCAGCAAGAACACACTGCATTCAAGAAAAATTTGCCGACATGGCCTCTGGCTGTGCTTCTTCCGCCATTGCTGCTGTTGCTTTCTCTTCCCCAAGGCAAGTTCTCAAAACCCCCTTCTTGACATAAATAAATTCTGAGATAAGATCATCAGATGCAACTATAACTAGAATAGTTGTGCATGCACGTGTGTATGCAGTTTTGTATGGGATTTCCAGGGCAAGGTGTCTATTATAATGAATGCTTTTAAGTAATCGAAAACATAAAAAGTACACAATCCAGATATACATTGTATTTGTAACAACCAGACAGGTTAATTCTGGTATAATAGTTCCCAGAAAAACGGATCAATTGTGGGAGCAACAAAGGCCTCTTTTCTTGGTGGGAGAAAACTGAGAGTGAGCAAGTATACTACACCGGCTGGAGTACGATCGGTCACCGCCGTCTGCGCTGCAGCTGACCCGGAGAGGCCCATCTGGTTCCCTGGCAGCATCCCTCCTCCATGGCTTGATGGCAGGTGAATTGTGATGATACATATATCTCAGTTAAAATATGATTAAGGGTATAGTTGTTAGATTACTTGATTTTAATGTGAATCCTACTTTGCAGCCTCCCTGGAGACTTCGGCTTTGATCCGCTTGGTCTGGGTAAGTCCAAGTTAAAATTTTGGCTTGGAATCATCAAGTATGAAAGGATTCAGTGTCTCTGTTGTTCCTCAAAGTAAACATTTGATTATTACCTCGATATTGTTTCTTCAACAGCATCTGATCCAGAGAACTTGAGAAGGAATGTGCAATCAGAGCTTGTACACTGCAGATGGGCAATGTTAGGTGCAGCGGGCATTTTCATCCCCGAATTCCTCACAAAGATTGGCATTCTAAACACTCCTTCGTGGTACACCGCTGGCAAACAAGAATACTTCACTGATACAACCACACTCTTCATTGTTGAACTCATTTTCATCGGTTGGGCCGAGGGAAGACGGTGGGCAGACATCATCAAGCCCGGGTGTGTCAACACTGACCCTATCTTCCCAAACAATAAGCTCACTGGGACAGATGTTGGCTACCCAGGTGGCTTATGGTTCGACCCACTTGGATGGGGAAGTGGTTCTCCAGAGAAGATAAAAGAGTTGAGGACAAAAGAGATCAAGAACGGGAGGTTAGCAATGCTGGCTGTGATGGGTGCATGGTTCCAACACATTTACACTGGAACAGGACCAATTGACAACCTCTTTGCTCACCTTGCTGATCCTGGTCATGCCACCGTTTTTGCTGTAAGGAGCAACCCTCAGAATTTAATCAACAGCTATATCTAGTCTTCTAATTTCTGAACATGCATATAGATACCAATACAGTAATGCGCAGATGAGAAGCATAGATGAATGTTTTTTACTTGTATACATGCTCTAATTCTCAAAGAAAACTTTCATGAAAAAATGTGGTTAACATTTTAGACAAAATCTATTCAGACTGGGCAAATGTAGATCTCACAAACTCGCAGATAAGAAGCACAGATGATTATATTTTTAACATGCATACATGCTGTGATTCTCAGAAGAAAAATTATTGAAACAATATGGATAATGTTGTAGACAAATGTAGTCAGAATAGGTACGTGCAAATCTCATGAGCATGCATTGACAATCTTGTACAAACATGGCATGCCCAGTGCAAGCAAATCTGATAGAATTGTTTGTGCTTTTTCTTATGGTCTTTCAGGCTTTCAGCCCCAAGTGAGAAAAAACAATGGATGATGCTAGCTGGGATTAATATGCAGAAGGAATATTGATGAACAATGTGGGAAGGGAGTTCACAGATTTGTCTCATGTGATGTTAGCATCATTAGAAGTTGTATTCCCTATTGTCTATGTCTGCCGTATGAAATTGGTGCACTGTACAAATACCACTTCGAACTCAAAATGCCCTAAAGATAAAGTTAGGTCTTAATGACAATCATCCTCTGGTGAAGTTTCAGATTCATGAAATTCAGAGTCCATCAGTATAGTGTCAGGACTCAGGCTAGCCAAAAGGTTCATTTCTAGTGCATAATGAAGAGTATAGGGTGAATATTACACACCTTTTGCTCTTCAATGCCCCTAGAAACACTCAACACTAAGAAACAGTTAGGTTTTGAGGCAGTATTTGGTAACTGCCAATGAGGTATCAGACTAAAGGAAAATATTGAATCAAACATTATGTTGGGGTTGGACATTCATAACATTATGACAGCTTGTTGTGAGGGCAGCTACTTCGCCTAATTTTACCAATTCAACCCATCAGCCACCTCATAAGGTTCATCTAGGATATGGCATTGGGGGAATTCTAGTGCCAAGTGACCAAACATTTCATGTCGAAGTAGCAAATAAAACTTGATGACGGAATTCTTTTCACCAAGTGACCGCAGGATTCATGTCTAAGCAGCAAATAGATAAACAGAAGACATGCAGACTCCTCTAAAACAAAAACATGTACCGCCACTCCAAAAAGAAGGTTCAGGATTCCAAATATAGTGTAGGGCATAGTTGAAAACACGAGTATAATCCTAAACATGTGTAAAGTGCTCATGAAATTTTTCATCGATCGGTTCATGGCCTCGAAACATGTCAATAATTGGTTCATGAACATGGCACATGCATGTAAATGTCAAATAAGTGCATCAAAGTTGAATTCCAGAGTCCGAGCAATTCAGCTAAATAACATGTAACATGCATTCAGGCAATGAATGAATTTATCGAAGTTGAATTCAAGAGTCAGCAAAGTAGTACTTGGCCATCTCTTCAAAAGAACCAACGCGCACAAACACGAACGTAGACATGCATAAAAGAGTTGTCAGTCCATTTTTGACGGGTTGAATGGAATCATAAGAAGACTGGGAATGGACTGTCAAATGTAAATCTTCCCCTGAAAATTGGAAGCAATTCAAGCAAGCAAGGAAGTGAGTCAGCTACACCATGATCAATGCATCTATTTTGGTCGACCAATAAAGAGGGTCATTAACTAGAACAACTATAGAATCTGATCAGGTTATGAAATCATTTCATGACTTCCAGAAAATAAAATTCGGGTTTCATATACAAAGGTGTAAACTTTGATGATGCAATGGGAAAAATAAAACAATCAACAATCGAACCCAACAAGAGTTCCAATTATGACAAGGATATAACAAGCCAAGAGCTCATCTTTGTTTTTTGTGCATCTGTTTTGTTTTTTTCCTGGTGGTGGGGGGTCGTTAGAGCTTGGGGAGCACAATAGTAGCGAAATCAACAAGGCTATGGGATCCTGAAACCATATCTATGCCAGTAAAATGATTATTTGCTTCTGAAATGAGTAATTATTATTTTCCTGACTTATGCAAATAACCGAGGTGTAGAAGGGTACCATGTCAAGAGTTGAAAAAACAATTAAAGTCAACAAGGTCTTTTCCTGACTCAATACAGTTTGCCACATGAAACATAAGTCACTATTCTCCTTCACCTATGATCATAATCTACACTAAACAGTTAGTCACTGTATCTCAACTCACATTAATTTCGGCTTTCCATTCACTACTATGTCCCTTTTAAAACTCAACTAATCATCTTTAGCTTTTTGGCCCTGCCTCAAGTAATTCTTTCTCACTCATGTATTTTTTCATTTTCATTGCATTATAATAACTACCAATAACGCAACAAATCAGGTCAATTATTAGGTACCTAAGATCCAATGCATTTAGTAAGGTTGGCTCCCTTGCCAAGTGTTGGAAGAGAATAGGGAGCTCAATGATCTAAGTCTCAATATAAATATCTAGAACTCATATCCATTTAAAAGCTTAAGCCTACAGGTGGTGAGCAAACCAACAATATATTATGATACTTTAACTTATTATTTTATCCGATGTGAGATTCTCACACATGCAATACCCAACAAGCTCCTCCTCATGTGTGAACCAAGAACCAAGTTTTTCTTGGATCTTTATAAGTCATCGCATTACCATTTACCACTCTGCCATAACCCTTGCGCCCATGCCCATGCCCTGCTCTTCTCCGAGTTGCGTTTTCATGACTTCAATACTAAGAGTCTACCACTTTCTTTAAGATCCACTATTAATACCGTCACATTATACCACTTTTTCGAGAGTTCATACATGATCGTCAGTCATCAGCTCTGATACCATTTTGTTGGAAGAATAGGGATTCCAGTGATCCAAGACCCAATATACATGACTGGAACTCATACTCAATTAAAAGTTTTAGTCTATAGGTGGTGAGCCCATCAACAGAAAATTAAGACCCGCCTTCTTATTTTTCTCTCCGATATGGGATTCCCACACATGCAAATAACAAACAACAAGTTAGCTGCAAAAAGACACATCATATCATGGTTTCGTAGAGAAGACCAAGAGAACAGAAGAACAAAAACACAATTTGATAGGTCAGATTCTAAAAAACTTACTACTAGTTAACATCGGATTGCGAAGGGGATCAACCATTTAACAGACACCCTCTAATATATCTGTGTATCAAATGTTAGTCTTGTATAACTCGTTCATTGAACTTTAGTTAAGTTCCTCGCTTAGTGGAAGATTACCCAAAGATCACCTTGAAACAAGGATTTTGATATTCGAATTGAAGCTTACTTCTCAAGCATCTCAAGGAGAACCAGATATACTTAGTGGGCCTCTTAGACCATCAATTCTACACTTTTCCGCCAGAGGACAGTACACAGGACCGTGATTTCATGAAGCTGTATTTGTTAAAGAAAATAAACAATAAATTTTGTGATCAAATTTGTTCAAATTAAGGGTGGGTTTTGGCACTGTTGTATGGTTACTTTATTGTGACAAGTGTAAAAGGTTCGAGTCTTAAAAACAATCAACCAACCAAAAAATTAGATGACTTGTTTAATTGTAACCAGTCAGACTCCCTGAAAAGAGAGAAAAAAGTTAATTGTTGGCTTTACTTAAAGAGTGAATTGTTACGCAACGAGACAAATGTATATTTGGAATATATTTTACCTAACATTATACTACAAAAAATTATAGTCTATGCTGCATGACCTAATCCAATTGGGTACAAGTATATCTGGGCTGGATCAATATATTACGTTTTGGGTTTTAAGGGGTCAGTACTCTTTTTAGAAATTATAAGGCAAAAAGTACTATTTTTAAAAATATAGGTCAAAAAGTATACAATCCCTAACAAATCTCTAAAATACCCTATTCAGTAGAATGAGAACTGATTTCTATATTTTTGTTTCCATAACTGAAATTTAAGGAATCTCAACAGTTACATATAAATTCCTTTAATATCGTCGGAAACTCCATTCTTCCAAAATTTTCATAAAATCTCCTTTTGGATGTTCAAAACTTTTTGTTAATCGTTGCTAAAGAAAATATCTTTTCAAAACTTCACTATTCAAATCTTTACTTTTGTAGCAGGATGGAGAAAGATAAGAGTGGTTATAAATTTTTTTAGTAACGAAGAACTAACTCAATCATACGATCTTGGATATGGATTGAAATCCGATTCATTAACATCTCTTGGTTACATTAAAGGGTAAAGTGGTTTCAGTAAAGCACCATCTGGGTGAGAACAATTTAGATAAAGGTTTGAATGAGAGTGATTGTAGCAGAAGGATGGGCGTGGTTAAATTTTTTGAAAAAGAAGTTGATAACTCAAGAAAAATGTTATTTTTTCTAACGTTTTTATTTTATTTACTTTTTTCCCCCTCAATTACCTTTCTACTTCTAATGTTTGGTACTACATGCACACAAAGTGTTCGATCATTTGACAAAAAAAAAAACCAAAGAGGCTATATACATTGTGATATTGACTTGTAATAATGTGACATTGGTTTCTAGCAGTGTGAATTTGGTTTGTAACACTATGACATTTTTTAGTACCATTGTAATATTGTCTTGTAGCACTGTGACATTATCGTGCGAAGCAGCAAATCATCTTCTGAATTAGAATCATCATCTTAATTATTACGATCATCCTCATTTGAGTCATCATCATTGACATTTATCCTCACATGAACGTGATTGACATTAAGAGACCGTAACGATTTTTAAAAAAAAAAACATATGGACAACATTGTAGCAGTGTAAATTTGATTTGTAGCAGTGTGACATTTTCTAATACCATTGTGACATTGTCCTATAGCACTGTAACATTATCGTGCGAGACAACAAATCATCCTCCGAATCAGAATCATCATCTTGATTATCACGATTTATAAAAAAAAAAAATTATACAAATATGGAAAAGACATGAATGTTTGGATAAAAATGAATATTTGAATAACTTAAATTGAAAGAAAAAGAAAGATATAATTTAAAATTCAAAAATAATATTCCATAAATTTAGGAAACTAAATCGCTAATATAACTATCATATTTGTCTCCCACTAATAAAGGAAAATGACAATTTCGTAGGAGAAAAAATTATAACTCAGTAAAAGTGTACCTCTTTACCAAACATTTACACATAAAGATATTTATACACAAATATTTTATATTAAAATATTTTTATACAAATAAGTATGATAAAGTGTACATTTTCACAATTTCCCCTTACGTTTATTCAAAAACTAGGGCCCAACTGAAATAGCTGGGAGGTTGGATTGTTACTAATTGGGCAAAATAATCAGCCCACTACTTGGTCCAAGATTACCAACCCATTGATTACTTGTCTGCTGGATCAAATCTGGGCCTAAATCTTGAGCAGTACATGCAATCCATGGGCCAACAGCTTGACACTCCAGAGTTTTGAAATTTGAAGTATTATTACTTTACAGATTTAAGTTAGTAACTTGATCATTTTTTTTTAGAGTAATGCTAAACAGACTTAAAAATTAAATTTAATAATCTCAACAATTGAATAGGTAGTGGGTCCTAATAAATATTGGGACCTACAGTGAAATCAATGGTTGAGATTATCAAGTCTAGTTTTTAAATTTACTTTTTAAGTTCACGTAGCATTGCTTTTTTTTTTATTGGATTCACAGCGAAATTTAATAAAAATTCAAATTCACTACTAATTTAAAGGGCAATAACGGAATATGTTAGTAAATTAGATTCAAACTGTTGATGTTGAAATCTTGCAATTCTTGAATGTGCTCTTAATTTCAACTGATCACGAGAGAGAGAGAGAGAATTTCAAGTGCAAAGCACAGCCACAAGTATTGGGTCAGGAAGGAGATAAAAATCTCATCTTTCAATACTTGACATAACTTTTATCTTATCTTCATGCATGAGCGTGGTTGATGGATGATCATTCTAATTCCATCTCTTAGATTCTGAAGGTGAAATTGAAACCCCACAACTACCTACTAATCGAATCATTGTCCTACTTTACCTATCAATTCACCCTGGTGAGCAGTGAGCGGTGAGTCCAAAAGAAGAAACTCTCTATCAATATGATTTACCTTCAAGCTAGATAGATGTTCGTACCAATGTTTTTGTCATGCTTGTCTAGTAGTATATGTGACAACGATCTAACTTTGCAAGATCCACAACTAATTCTGACAACTGTAGGGCTGCAAATGGATCGATCTCTTCATGAACAGTCTGAAACTGGCTCAAATCAAAGTTCATTCAAAGGGGTTTATTTTAAAACGTTCTGAGCTGAACTTGATCCTGAATACAAATTCAAACTCAAGCTTAATAGAGTTTGAGTTTGGAAAATCATTAGAAAGTTGATCATGAATGAGACTTGTAAAAATAGTCTTGATCCAAATTGATCGAGATATCTCTTTGCATTCCTTTAATTGAGATTTTTTGGGATCATCCGGAGGATATGCTTAATTGTTCACAGGTTCCAAAAAAACACGACAAGTGTAATTTAGGGCTTTTAAGGAAACAAATACTAGTGCTGCTCACTTAGGATGTCTAAAGTGGTTAGTTGGGGTGTAACTAGATTTGCTGAAACATGCAAACAACAAATGGTTTCAGGCCTACTAAATATGTTTAAACATGTTTGGATCATACTAAGCATGCAATGCAATTCCTGGGAAGTTGGAATGAGGCTTTGGATTCCTAATTTCCTGCTTTTTGCTGCTGGCAGGCATGTGATAACTATTACACTGTAATAAGTATTTTGCGAACACTTATGACTTCACCAATCTTTGATCCGACAATTTGATACGAACACAACAAGATTTACGTACCGGGTAATGACTTTAGTCTTAAGAAGTAACGGTCATAAACTATTTCACCCATTAATCTCGATAAGGTTGAATCTAAATATAAACGAATAAAAATAAATAGAAGCATGAATATTCAAAAAATCTTGACAAGACAAAACATCACTTAATGAGAATTATATCATAAAATGTCGTGATTGTGTTTTCTTTTCCTGAGGATCATAACTTTAGTCTCATGAGGTCTCCCTCTCTGATGCATAAAAAGGGAGGTCAATCAGTTTCTACCTTTCTTCTTTTTACTATACTGTTCCTTTTCATCCTTCTTATACTTGGTTGCTGGGTCAACAAGCGATGTTTTGGTCCTTTGCATGATTGAAATGTGTGGGAGAGGGAAAAAGCATATAGGGAAAATCAAACAGTACTCCAAGTGAGTTTTTCTGATCCAACACTCCTTCAAAACATGGATTATTAAGCCCCATGCTCCCTCGGCTGGGCCCTAACTAAAATGCATCACATCATGCTGTTTATGAATCAGTTTGTGTTCATTCAATGATGTGTGTGTGTGTCACATGCGGGGTCTGATAAGTAGTGGTAAATCATGTGGTTTTCAAAATGAGGCTGTGAGAGGTCAGCTGATCCATTGCTATTAGTGACGGGGGGGTGGTGTTATTCGATTACTGCGTCACGGGATGGAGTTGAGATTTTTTCTGAGCGCTAAAGAGTAACATAACATGATATTTTTATATAACCTAAGTCATTCAATAACATAATTGATGTCAAATTTCTACATACATTGAACATATCGGAATCAACTTCACATAGGATATGTAATTATTATTTTAAATACAACAGATAAAATTAATTGAAAAACTAATAAAAAAATAAACAAAAGAAAATTAGACAATCAAAAGGTATTATCTAAAGTGAGGTTAGACACCGACCAAACATCAGGATGTGTGATTAAATATATGTAATGATGCAAGTTTTGCTTGCTACACCACCTAATTATCCTGCTCTTTAAGCTTTCTCACAGGAAGATGAACATGTCGGTCTTTTGGACGGCCACTTACCTTTCATTTTGTAATTAATGTTCAGTCGCAGTCTGACCTTATCATTAAAAATAATATAATTTAAGAGCATGTTCGAATGACATTATATGATTGTTACCATCTCAATTTCTTCCTTAAGAAGTGATTAACAAATTAAAGTAGATAACAGTGACATCTGACCAGTTATTGGTCAAAGAATGCAGGCAAAAATCTAATAGCAATGTTATTCCGATTTAATTTATTATAGTCATTAAATTGATTATGGGTCCATAAAATATTAAATCTTGGTGCTAATTTAACGATTATACACATCATTAAATCAACAAATTAAATTAAAAATTTTAATTTAAATAACATTTCTCTAAAACTAATCCGGTGCGACGTTTCTTACAACTAAAGAAACAAAAAGTCAAAATTATATAATCTTTAAAGCTTAATTAATTTATCCATATAATTTTCTGTGATGATGATATATGCTGATGTGTCACTTTCTCTGTATCATTTTTTTTAAATGAACTTGATCCTCTACTAGTCTATATATAATATTGGAAAGAATTTTGACCCATACAATTAGCTGGGCTAACTCTGATTTTTAAAGTTACTGTACCAACTTGCTTTCGCAATGAAGCAGGCTTCACAGTTAAAAAAACGTTTGTGTGTATGTTATGTTTTGATTTACAAAGATTTATTTTACATAGCGTAATATGGTGAACAACATGAGAAAAAACAAAACCACTTCTAGAATCTGCGACATCAATAGAGTATTTCAGAAAATCTTTGTGTGATTTGACTGCGCATGCTTATTCATGTTAACATCAATTAACTTTCTTTCTTTTTTCTTTTTTTTTTTTTTTTTTTTTTTTAGGGTATTGCAAGTAGCGTTAGCAAGACAGATTATGCGTATTTTTTTAGGTTGATCAAAGACAAATAATTCATATCAAAATTAAAAAATTTATGAGAGATAGATATCATATGACTTGAATTCAAGAGAGTTAACAAATTTCAAATTCAGAATGTTTACATTTACGAGAAAATATTCATTATAACGATGATATCTTATGACAAGATGATGTGATATCACTAATTAATAATACTAAAACAAATAAACAGATGAACCCAATAAAAATTCATAACTAACTTATCATGTAAATAAATTAACTTTCTGAATTTATGTAAATAAATATAACTAACGATGATATCTCCACCTCTCTGTCATGTAAGTCTAAGTGGAATTCACCTTTCCTATTTGTCTCCGACTAAACTAGGCTACAACATTTAACTTTCAGGATAAGTCATATTAATTTAGTAACACCCCTCACGAGTTTCCTCAATTTCATGGTATACCCTAATAAAAATAAAATTTACACGGACACTCCGTACCCTTAGTATTTTCTATAATTACAAATTAACCCCTCAAACTAGAGTAAACCATAGGAGATGTCAATGTAGTTATCTCAAATTTTTGTATTGCATGAGATCATAATATGATCATTTGGTTGTCAGTCTACGCTACCAAGGCTCTGGGGCAGTCATAACGAGAGAGTATTCATCTTGGGATGAGCTTCTTGCTTTGTTGCTTTCATAGTCATTTTTCAAAATTCTTTGAAGATTAGGAAAAAGGAGAAATTGAGACAAGATATGTAACTGAAATTGCTCAAATATGCATGCCTAACTTAATAAACTGATTTAATGATATGACAATTAATTTAATTTAATAATATTTATATATATATATATATATATATATATATATATATATATATATATATATATATATATATATATATATATCACTATTGAACTTTTTATTAAGAATATTCATCCCGCCAATTTATTAGTTTAAGGTAATAATAGATCAAATTATTAGTTGTGAATACTATTGACAAATCAAATTAGGATGAGTATCAATACTTTGGAGGCCAAACATTATATTATTATACATTTGACTTTGACCAAAACATGTCTGCTGGACTTTCTAAAATTACTTTAGAAATGTAATAATAATTTTGCTTGATGAACACAGAATGTTATATTTTAGCTTGGAAATCACTCAAGCTTTTTGGGCCACCACGTGTGAAACTCACTCGGATTTTACACGAGGTGGAGGTGGAGGTAGAGGTGGAGGTGGAGGAGGAGGGCCTCCTCAAATGAGGTGTCAAATGCGTTAAGCAACATCCTCTACGTCCCCTCTAAAATCCTAGTTATGTTTTGTTCGTCACGCTAAATTCTCACAAATCCCCATCACTTAATTAATTAATTGCTTTGCAATCATTTTTAATTAGAAAGATCGAGGAATGAGAATGAAGGAATATTACGTTACCTGGGTCTGCCACTAGTTTTTAATTAAACGCTTTTCTTAGTTTATAAGACTCTTGTTCAAGTGTTTTAATTCGTCTGTTAATTTTAATTTTTGTCATTCTACATCTTCTTTTACAGAGTTGAGTCGAATTGATGTTAGTGAGAGTTATAGTTGTAAAATTTGCAGTTTTACTCTCTCAAACCCAAATTTTAATACGATTATTTTTCGCAAGTTGGCATGAGTTAATATGTATAATGATTTCTCAGTCAAAATGATTTTATTGACAGAAAATTGAATTTTATAATTTATCTCAAAACTTGCACAAAGGATGCAAGAGTTTCGTATGCATGATTCTTATCGATTTTGTCAAGAGAATATTGATCACTCATATTCGATTCGTAAAGAGTAGATTACTAACTTGTTTCTAGCAGCTTGGTGGGACTGGGTCATGCTATGACTCTAATTGTAAGCATAGTTTTTACATCGATCGGGCCCTTGCAATTTTTTTGATGAGCGGAAAAAAAAAATTATACTCACGATCTAGAGCACCAAGTTAAAAACCCTCTCACTTACTTAGGTAGGACGCACTTACCTTTGATCAATATCAATACAATGTAGAGGCAAAGCGACTAGATTTCTCTCACAGCCAGCTCCAATTCTTTGCTCCTAATGGCGTTTTTCATCATACACATCAGTGGGTCTTGTCTTCGTATGGTTTTAAACAATATTATTTAAGTAATTTGAGGTTTAAATAAAAGTGGGACTTATATCTCAACATTAGTGGGATCAAGTTTAAATGCGTTTTCATTCGCGAGAAGATCACCGTCATATATTTATTTGTTTAAAATAATTAAATATTCAATGAAAAATTATGTCTGAAATAACTCATTTATATTGATGAAATAAACTAAGATATATGTAATAGAATAAAGTTTTTCTCACATTAGAAGAAGATTAATACTTTGATAAGTTAATATACTCATAATTGAATTCACGGGTTGGGTCTTAAGAGGTACCACACTTTTGTGAGCGGAGTGAGGGCCTACACTACCTTGGTTACCACACACGCATGCATGTCACCTGTCACAACCTGGCTTGGCTTGGGTCAAAAAGATATAATTTTTTTGAATAAAATTATTTAGAGCAGTGTCGGTTATAGGTCAAATACAATCATATCCAAACGCGGATTGTAATTAAATTCCCCATCAAAATTTAAATATAATCGGATTTTTAAATTTACTATCCGTTACTATGAATTTGGCACCGAAATTGGGTTTGGCTCATTCTAGAAAGATTGTTCACTCCAGAGATGTCTTCTATCTGATCAGCTTAAAGAACACATCTCTTCAATCTGAACAATGACATCTCATTTCTCTTTAAATGATCTGAATAGCCACCAAGGTTATATAAATAGATTATCTATTTCTATTTCAATTCATCCCAAATTTGAATTTTAGTTTCAGAATTTCTTTTCTCTTTGTGCGTATTGCTGGATTAATCTTTCTTGTTCAATTTAAGTCTAAATACAAGTTGTGTTTGTTAGAGTCTTGAAAATTGAAGTGTTGCTTCTTCAAGAAGTGTTCTATCTTGTGAGACAATTACTCGTCAGCGTTGAACACCAAGAGGGACCAAATCTATCTTAAGAAGATAGTGTTTCACAAGGTTTGAATTAAATATTTTAATTTTATTATTTATGCAGATCTGCATCATAGTGAGTGCATTATTTTTTTCCTTCTTTAGATTAGTTTGGATGTAACAATATACAAACTGAGACTTCATTTAATTTAATAAAATCTAATTATATATCTATTTTCCATAATAGTGTTGGCCATTAAGAATAAGATACTTGCAAGTTCTTTCATACGGGAATAATCACACACTCTTTCGCTTCATTCTAATTATGTTAATATAATTGGAATGATCAAATGATATGTGAAGATAGGCATATAAGATTTGTCTGAAACCTTTGACTTAAATTTATCAATACATAGAAGGCGCCCACTCTAAACCCACCATGTCAAGCTTACAGATAAATATCGTTATCCTGAATAGTCCAGACATTGAGACGCCGCCTCAGCGGACTAACCCTGAAGCCACCCACTACTCAGTACCCACCATGGTCTGATGACGTCATCTATCATGCTCAAGTTAAGCAAATCCACTGAGAATACCAATGTGTCACACTCCTAATCTGTGCAAGGCAATACTTGACCCGCAAAATGTTATTCTCCGCACTGATAAAAATAGATATTTATATCAATGATATATCATCCACCATGATCCAAATGAAAAACTTTATATAAGGGTGCAACTTTATCATTACACAGAGAACAATCAAAAATTTATAAAAAAATGTGTAATAAGTGTTCAACATCCAAAAAATAAAATGTTTCCCATCGTGAATTTTCTCAAATAAATACAGTAACTGCTATTTTCAGTTATTTGCCTCAATCCAAGCAATAAAACTTTTATCCTATGGAAAGTCGGAAACACAGAGATGATTTAGGATTTCATTGGATAATTTGCACACGTTTAACACATGAAAATTTGATCATCGTACATACTTTTATGAAAGCTTGGTTTATGTCTTATCATGTATCGATTTTCCTATTTATCATCTTTAATTTTAGAAATAAAATTGTTATTATTTCCCACCACAACTTTTGTGTGATAAAGAAACGATTTCCATGCAAATCTTCTGTATACATCTTATCTCCTTTCTCAGATAAGTCCGAAACTTCTCTTGGTGAGAAAGAAATACCCTTCTTTTGTCTAAAACATGAAAAAGAAAATAATAACAGGAAAAAGCAATTCCACTAGCCATGAAAAAGTCACCAATTCACCAACTTGCGCCATGCGTGTGTCTGTGTTGTGTGTGTGTGAGAGAGAGAGAGGAATTATATCTCTTTTGAAGATTCGCATGTCCTTGCATTGATGTGCATTCTATTTTCTGGTAAGCCGAATTTTGCCTAGATTTTATCTTGAGTTTACATTTCTCGTAATTCCATACATGGGAAGTCTATGCTATCGGTTTTTTTTTTTGATATTTTACCGTTGGTAATAAATTTTTTATGAAAAAATTATAATTTTAAAAAGATAAGTTATAACTGGCAAAGGGATGGTTATGATCGATCATGGACTTTATGTATCGATCTAAATCTTCTATTATCAATTATATCTTTTACAGTTGTAATTTAAATCTCAAAAAAATTCTAACTTAAACTTTAAAAAATTGTAATTTTTGGTATGATACCATAACTTTTCCCCCATAGAGGAATCACATTTATATTGTTTTGGTACGATTGAATAAGTATGTGTAAGGGGTAGAAATCACTACGGATCTCATCTCTCCACTCGAAGGATTCCGACTGAACCCAGTAGTCTTTACCCCTCTTCGCTAATAAGACCCTTTAGCTAAGGCAATCCCACATCGGAAGAGAGTTGTCTTCCCCCCTCGCATATAAGCCAAAGCGACCACCCAGTAGCCTTTACCCCTCTTCGTCAATAGGACCCTTTATCTAAGGCAATCCCACATCGAAAGAGAGTCGTCTTCCCCCCTCGCATATAAGCCGAACAAGTAAATAGTGGGTACCTCCTCCTTTGAGTACAAGAGCTTATATGCGAGGGGGAAGACGACTCTCTTGCGATGTGGGATTGCCTTAGCTAAAGGGTCCTATTGGCGAAAAGGGGTAAAAGTTACTCGGTGATTGCTTTAGAACACGTCAGGTCAGCCGGAATCTGGAGGAGGTACCCACTAGTAAGAACAAGTGCTAGTGGATACCTCCTCTTTTGAGTGCAAGGGCTTATATTTGAGGGGGGAAGACGACTCTCTTCCGATGTGGGATTACCTTAGCTAAAGGGTCCTATTGACGAATAGGGGTAAAGGTTACTGGGTGGTCACTTTGGCACATGTTAGGTCAGTCGGAATCTTTCGAGTGGAGGGATGAGATCTGTAGCTATTCCTACCCCTTACAAAAAGGCGTCTTAAGGTGGACAGGATTCTCTCCCTCCGAAAGGATTCTGGCTGACCTGGGTTAACCCCTTGAGTGACTCCCCAGTAGTTTTTACCCCTCTTCGCCCGCAGGAGTTTCGTCCCACATCGGAAGAGAGTCATTTCCCCCCCCCTCGTATATAAGTCCTTGCACTCAAAGAAGGAGATACCCACTAGTAAGAACAAGTGCTAGTGGATACCTCCTCCTTTAAGTACAATGACTTATGCGAGGGGGGAAGACGACTCTCTTCCGATGTAGGATTGTCTTAGCTAAAAGGTCCTATTGGCAAAGAGGGGTAAAGGCTACTGGGTGATCGCTTTGGCACACACCAGATCAGTCGAAATTCTTCGAGTGAAGGAATAAGATCCGTAATGATTTCTACCCCTTACAGTATGATATTTTATATTCAATTCATGATTTATTTTCATGCCAACATGTATATGATGCATGCATGAGTGCTCACATAGTTTCATTTCAGCATGTGTGCGTTCGCATGCAAAAATAACATATTCACATATGGAGGTATAGTTGCACATATTTGATTTTTTTTTTTTATAGTGACGTGAATCTTATATACTGAATTATACTACGTGTTTTTATCAAAATTCAACAAACATTCGTCAACATTCTATATCTTTTTTCTTTACAATCCACGAAATATGAATCAAAAAATTTTATATATAATTTTCCACATCAACCTAAGGTGAGAATTTAAGAGATTTGTGCTCCTTCTAGTCCACATCTTCAACCTTATCTCCTTCCGTCCGTCAGGGGTGAAACGAGATATTTTGAGGTCTAAAGTGAAAAAGATAAATAAGGTCTTTTTATTTTTAATATTAATAATAATTTTTATTTTTATTTTTTTAAATACAAAAATATTAATTAAATTTTTATATTCAAGTTTATGTTATAATATTTGAACTTAATGGTAAGAGAAAAAAAAATAATTAAAAAATGATGATGATAAGTTTATACTTAACTTTTTTAAGGGTTAAAAGTAGATTTTTTTAATAGTTTTAGTTTTATAGTTAGTTTTTTTTTTTAATTTAAAAATAAATAAATTTTAAGACTTTTTAATTTCACGGCTGAATTAATAGGCCCAATCTACTTGTTTAGGCGTGGATTTAAACTTTGTGTTTAGACTTACTACACACCTATAAATTATGGAGTTTTCTTTGAAGTGGGACTTTAAAATTTTGTTTTGTTGGACTTATGTTTTTATAAAGCCTTTTTGTAGGATTTAAAATTTTTATGAATTTAATTTTTTTATATACTATTTATAATATCTAAAAATTCAGGACTTCTTTAAAAATAGGGGCTAAAATTGAAGTTTTTTGATATCACTGTTGAGCCGCCCCTGCCGTCCGCCTAGCTTAAGATGTCAAACTACAATGACTATGGTCAATTTGAAGCTCACTTACCATGCACGTAAAGGCGAAGTAGCATTTGTCCCGGGAGGAGGAGGCAAAAAGCAATCTCACTCTTGCTTGCACGGTCAAGCAGTAAGACTGACGGGACGATGGTGCCTGAATGGGCAAGAAAACCCTATCATCATCACATCCAACGGCCACATCCAATTCATGTCATTCGAACATTGGGTTGTGGGATATTTGTCATGAAGTAATAAAAAAAATTCTAGTTTATTTCAAGATATTGAAAATCTTCTGCTCACTAGCTCCATTTTATAAAGTAGAATCTAAGTAAAAAGTTTTGTGCTTTAACTAATATACGGACTTATGGGTGATTGTGAAATTTGTCTCTATTATTTAATTTCGCACATAAAATATATGTGATTGAAACGTTTATCCATTGTTAAAACAACAACATCAAATAGACATCAATTAAAATCACAGCAGTGTGGTGGCTTGCCAAGTTCCAGATTACCAATAGGCACAATGCGCTTAATCAAAAAAAAAAAAAAGATACATGATCACGGGATGTGAAGGTTTGTCAACCATCAGTCAATCTATAACTACGACGTTCAAGAACCACGTTGAATTTTGGATGATTCACTAAATTTATTTGATAATTTATGGTGTTTTTATGTGCCATCGATTATATATATAATCATTGCATTAAATATTTGTTTGTGAGTTGGATAGATAGTGCCCTAGATAATTAATGGGATTCTCAAGATTCAGTATTTGGTGTGGACTTATGTTGACTAATTAGTCAACCACCGTGGGTTTTGACCACATTCTGACTCTTGTAAACACATGATCTATTTATCTATGGGTAATTCTTTATGCACCAAATTTATCCATCAAAAATTGTATCAAATCAATTTCAGCCGTTGGATTAGTAATGAGATCTATTGATCCAATAGCTACAAGTGATTTGATGCAAGTTTTATCGCATAATTTTTGTGAATATAGCATTGCCCTTTATTTAAAGGACTAATACTACTGGAAAAGAAATTCTGGTACTATGCCTCCAAATTTTATAATTTTTGTAGGTTTTGATATTAGTATTGGGGCCTTTTTTAAATAATTTTTTGGATCAAATTATAACTTTTAAGATTTAAATTACATTTTTTTGGATCAAGTTACATTTTTTGTAATAACTTGTGAATTGCGATTGATTCTAAAAATATTGAAATCGATCCTCACATTTTTATAATCGATTACAAGTTATCACAAAAATTATAAAAAAATATTTAAATAAATACAAAATTTATAATAATGATACAGGCCCAAAATTTGATGTCTAGACTTCTTTCCAGTTAAACATCTAATTTTACTTGTGGGTGCAGATTAGTCACATCTTAAAGTAGATCAACGAAAGCAGGGTAAAGAAAGGGGGCACTGGCTTGGACCATACTCAACCGAGTGCACCATCACGTGCACAAGCGTATGCACGTATCTGACTCGACTCACGAGGGTCCCTTAGTAATGGTAAATGCGTTAAGCAACATCCTCTGACGTCCTTAGTATTAGTTTATTTGTTTATTAAGATCTTTCACTGAACTTAACCCCTCCCCCTCGGCATGTTGTGATAGAGAGATTGACTCTGAACTTGTACCCACATGCTGTCCTCGTTATGTGGCTTATGATAAATAATATGGTACCGAATTTTTATATATTATACAGAAAACTGAATTTTTTTTTTGAAAAATAATAAGAACTCAATTAAAAAGTTGTTAAACCTCAACCAAAAAATAATATATAGTCAAACCCGTAGTTTATATAATAAGTTATCGGTGGGATGTATAATTATGCCTTGTGCGGGTATTATGCCACTAATACAACAAGGCTGCTTTTAAGTTTTAAACCATATCTATTCGCATGGCTGCATATTTTACTTAAAAGTTTTCGAGTCTAGGAAACTCTGCTTCATGTGTCAACTCAAAAGGGAATCGTAGGAAGATACATACAAAGTTTAACATTTTAGCTAATTCATAATTGGTATGTATGTAGATATATCCATGGAACTTATGCGTCTAGATGGGAAAAGTATTAATAGAACAAAAGATCACCATCGTCCTTTTTAAAAAAGAGCAAATAAAAAAAAATATTAAAATTGACCGATATATTTCTCAAAATAAAAGAAAAGGGAAGAAATTAAGATGAAACATAAATCTTTTTCCCTTTCAGGGGTTGCTTGAGAATAAGAAAGTACATAAAAAAAATACTTGGGTTTAGCAGTTACTTCATGAACATTTGAGAGAGGACCCAGGGGATGCACCATGGCAGCCAATGTGGTCGAGCCCCTGAAGGCCTGCCCTCTAAGCCGGATCACCCTGACCATGGCGTGTCTTGATTTCGCCGAAAACCACCATACAAACGACGTAACTTACCGTGCCGTCACATTCGTTGACTCCTTTTGTAATTAGACTCTTAATACTCACCTCACCCACATCCGAACGTCCATCTCTTCTCCTCCTGTTGTGCCACGTTTCATACTCATGCACGCATAGCTTGACTGTGTTCTGTGTGAACCTGGTTATCCTCCACGTGTCTAACTCAGAGGAGAGCCGTGTTCTGCTGAGAGGGAACAACTCACTTGTCTCCAAACTTTCCAACAAAATGTGGGTCCGCCAGACAGACGGGGGAAATTTTCTCCGCTCTCAACAAATTCTCTATATTAAGCAGAGAGACGTTCCCTACCGTTGGCGTCATCTGGAACTAAACTTTAAAAACCCCCAGTTTGCAACAACTCATCATCACTCATCACCAGCAAACTTCGATAGGTTTTATTCTTATACCTATATATATCTAGATCATATTATAATTTTATATCATACTTACTGATGGGACATTTTCAAACACTCTCAAATTATGACACGTGTATTCGGCGTCAATGGAGACTCTCACTGTGGTACCGACACGTCTTCGTCGATTCTAACCCCCCTGTCCCGAGAGATGCTATTCACAGGGATCAAGGATCCCCAAACCACCATGGGCCGACACGTATTCCTCGGCAGTCTGGGTACATCGGTTCTAAGTCGTGCTAAGTCCCTCAGCACCGAGAGGTATTTATTCACGTGGGCGTTTCTGCACATGCAGGGGCTATTGATTGACAGATCACTAGCCTAGGCAAGACTAGACTAGTCATCATGGTCTCGTCTTACTCAAATGGTGTCAGGAGGCACAAGGAAGCAAAAGGCTCAACCAAAGGGGAATGGGCACGTGGCATATTGTGTCAGATCAAAGATGAAAAGACCAAATGTCTTTACTGACACACGACTTGAAAAAACAAATATTAAATGCACCTTTCCTTTAATGAGACAACATTTAATACATGAGAACTCGGAAGTGAAAAGTAATAAATGTACCAAAGCCTGGACATTTATTATACTCCCACCGAGAGAAGATCATTAAACACTCGGCAGACCGAAGAGGAAGTATTAGTTGCTCGGGATCCCAAGCAGTAAAGAATAAAATCATTACTCATAAAGATTGGTGTACACGCTGCCCACCCCCAATGATTATCTACTAGCTACACTGTCAGCAACGATGAATTTTTAAGGTATAAATAGTTCTCACCAACGCAGAAAAAAGGTATGCAATAAACCCTCTCTCAACCTCATACAGTGTTTTCTTCTTCCCCTCTCTCAAAGCGCTGACTTGATCGTCGGAGGGGATCCGTCAGAAAAACACTTCGGCGCCCTTCTAATTTATTTTTCTTTGTTCCAGGAACCTTCTTTAACCTCTCGGGATCACTCAGGCAATTCGTACAAACGATTAATTATCCACCTTCGACCCTCACAACCTGTTCCAAGTAGCAAGATCGACCATCCGATTGACGGACACGTGTTCATTGCAGAAGAGATTTGTTTTAGTATTTATATTGTGCAGGATCTTGCACGCACACCTACAAATCATAATGTATTGAAATTTAGTTATTGCATCCAATAATAATCTTTTTTAGTGTCGAAGTCGTTTTGACACATCTATTAAAACGAGTTTAATGTCTCTACTCATTTATGAATCCAATCCAAGGTTCTTGAAGTATTAGAACGAATTGTCTTGCTTAAAGGTCTTCTGTTTCTTTAATGTAAGAGTAATCTCTGGGTAATTAATTCACTCCAAGTAACTTTACACTTACGTTTGTGACACCTTGATGGTTGATAAAGTTTGTATCTTTTATAAAGGAAAATTATTCATGCTTACTTTTAGCCTTGGATGGAGAAAGTATCACAGTAAGAACCCACTTGACGCTATTCTCACCATTGCTTTAAAATCAAAATTACCCATGTTGTCTTGGCTGATAATAGTATCATTGCATGTCAGCCTTCCACGTGTCGGGAGACAAATTGATAACTTAATCCTCAAAAAAATCTAATGCTGCCAAGAGGACAAAGGGCAGACAAACTACCAAGCACATATACTTTTTTTTTTTTTGTTTGAATTAGTATATGTAAATCTCATTAATCATGTTTTTGATCAAGTTAAATGCAGAACATTCATGTCAGAACTAAGGTATCTATAATTATCATTTCTTATGACTTGATTTTAAAAAATAATTAAAATTCAAATTCATGATGTTTGAATTTACAATGCAATCATATTATACAAGGATGCAACCAACCACCAAAATGTCATCAACTTAGAATCAATGCTTTAAGTAGTGAGATTTTTTGAACATTTTTTCCTCAAAATTGAATGATTTTTAACTTATTTTTAATGCTACTGTAATTTGTATGAAAGTTTGATTTCAACTCATACTTACAATATTTAAATGAAACAGGTTAAATATCGTAGGCACATAGTCAAACAAATGGTAAAATGTAATTAGCCATACTCATTTTTCATGAAGTTCCAAAGGCTCATTCATGAGCGTGGATTTTGGAAGGAAACCATTTAATATTATACATGATGAGGAGTATTTGTACACAACACCTGTGTCCTGAATTATAAAAGAGTAAGATATGAAGAGAGATTGATAGACATAACCATTTTTTTTCCTTCATATATATTCCAAAAACTAATATATATGAAAAATTTTGATTGATTATAAGTCATTAATGCTCCGTTTAATATGATAGAAAAATAAAATGATGGAAAGTTCGAGAGATAAATAAAACATCATGTTTGGTAAAGAATAAAAATAAGAAGGATGGAAAAGTTGACGGATTAACTTTCTTTCCAACTCACCAAAATCAATCCTTCCAAAATCAGAAGGAAAGTGGATAGAAAGTTAATTATTTATATTGAGATGTATCTTATTTGTCTATTAGTTATTGCTTGTACCTGAAGGCACAGAATAATAAAAAAATGGTAAATAATAAACAAATTTGTATTCATATCCAAAATCAAATTACAAATATAGAAAAGAGATAAAGAAATTTAAACATCGATTTGTAATGGGGGTGAAGGGTGGTGGGCGATAGTGGTGGTGGTGGTAGGAGACGGTGATGGTTGTGGTGGGTGGCAATGACCGTAGTGATGGTGGTAGTGGCAAAGGTTGCAGCGATGGCGACGGTGATGGTGGTGATAGTGGTAATGGCGGCGGTGGCAGTAACAGTAGAGGTGATGGTAGCAAAATAGATAGTACGAGAGGTGACGACAATGGTGTTAGTGGTGGCAGTGACGTTGGTGGTGGCGGTGGCGACGGCGACAGTTGTGACGATGGACGATGGTGGTGGTTGTGGTGTTAACGCGTGACAGTGATGGTAAAGGTAGTGGTTGGACGGTTTTAAACACTATTTTTTTTTAAAGTATTTGTGATAAATAATTTTTAAAAATATTTTTAAAAAAATTATTCCAAACACACCCTTAGGGGCCTATTTTTTATATTAAATTTAAGGTATTAATATTAGACGTTATATTAACTTTAAAGTAAAATTTAAAGCGATCTCAGATGCAAATAGTAAAAATCATTTTGTTTATGTTTTAAGATTTGAATTGTAAGCTATTTTATTATATAGATATATCTTTTAATATATACATATGTTATGTATACATTAATTTCATATAAAAATACAATGATAAAATATGTATGCATATATATTTTTAAAAAAAAATTAAAAATAAAATTAAAATTAAAATTAAAAATTAAAAAATATATATATTTTTCCATCTTTGTTAGAAGTGAAAACTTTTGACTCGAAACTATGACATGACTCAAATTCGACACGAATTTTATGACATGAACTTGATAATATCTCGACATAAACTTAAAAAAGACCTGACACATGAACTTGAAAATGACCTAACTCAACACGAATCTGACACGATTTAATTGTCACCCTTAATTTTAGCCAGCATAAAAAAAAATTAGTCATTTTTATTTTTCATTCATCCAACTAAACACAAAAAAAATATATATATATATCATTTATATTTTTCTTTTTGAAGTATAAAAAATGTATTCCTCATATTTTTTATCGAATAAAAAATAATAAAGATACTTTACAATAAGGACATAATATCTGTTGTCGCTCTTTATTAATACAAATAGATAGGTGAGATGAGAGAGAGCGACATGAAATGAAAGAACAATTTTGAGAAACAAAACATCGAATTTGGTGCAAAAGCCATCTCATCCAAGAGACAAAAAAACTAAAGCAAAATCATGGGAAGATTTTCTTTTAAGATTGGAAAGAAAAAGATCGAAGAAAAAGAAAAAGATTTTCTTGAAAGCAATGGTACGTCTTTGACTAGTCGGAGACATGACATGTTGAAGTGAATTCCCCACCTTTCAAGTTAAGGAACCATACTAATTAACAAAATTAAGATGCCTAAAGTCGGGATTATTTTCCCCACTTGAACTGGTCTACCACGTTGAAATAGTATGCAATGACATATCATTTACTAAATGTCTGAATCATAGTAGCTAACATACGCCGACCAATTGGAAAGTGATTGATGTAATAATGATTAATATTCATTAGAATACTAAATCACCTATTATAAACATAAGTGACATTCGTTAATTGTATATTATTTAATTCCTCTATAATACATAATAGGCAATCTAACAAGGAAAAGATATAAAATAATATTCAGCATGACTATCTTTTGCCAATTTTCGAACAACCAGCTTGCATAATTTGTTGTTATCATTTTGTTTTAAACTTGGACATAACTTTAGCCTTAGTTGATTATCTTGTTTACATCAAAATTTAGCCGCTAATTCTCTCTCTTTCTCTCTCTCAAAAGTATTACATAGTAAATAAGAGTAATGGTACAGAGACCGAATTTGAAAATCTAATTCAATGCAACCGTTGAATTAATTGTGAGTTACTGCATTAGTTGAAAGCCCATTTTCAATTTAATTATTGCATTGAATTAATTCCCTAAATTAGATAACCAAATTAGACCTAAGTAGAATTTACCAAAAAATAGTATAAATTTTAAGCCAAGAACATAGAACTATGTTCAAATTCGGACATAGAGCTTTTGTTTTGATATTAAAATTAAACTAATAAGTCATGCAAAAATTAATCATAAGGGGAAATACAATATATTACTTATATATATACTTTAACATTCAAATGATAAGAATGATCGAATAACAATTATTTAGAGAGTTAATATAATCAATTTGCACTCAGAGATTCAATTAAAAATATCAATACATTCTAATTAATCGAATTTAGAATCGACTCATATTCACGTCAAATTTTGATCTATTAATAAATCTAAAATTTTAACATACAAGAAAACCCTGTTTAATCTTCAAAATATGAAACTATCCTTAATTCTTTTCACAAATTTTTTGTTAGGGTCAAAATTTTACAAAGTATAAATATTTTGAATTGCATAGGGAGATTACTACAAAGTAAATATTGAATGCAACGGTTATACTATGTCACCACTGATGACATGAGATTAGCAATTAATAATAAAATCTCAATTAGGTAAAATGAATTTCACTTGAATTTACGTGAAAAAAGAATAGAGTTATTTACTTAGGTGACATATTAGTTATTAATTTTTGTAAAATTTATTTACTTATTTAAGATTTTATTGTTAGTTAGTGGTATTACATCACATTATCATGTAATATTATGATTATAATGACTATTTTCTCGGTTATTGTCTGTCCATCCTCTTAATTAAATTAATAAATTAAATTAACAAATTATTGTCCAATAACATTACTACACAAACAAGGCCTAATGCTCTATTAAAAAAAAAATGCGGGTCCCTCGGCGGCAGAAGCCTTACATGTTTCGCTTCTGGAACTGGAAGGCCTCCTACAGACAGGTTGGTCCCACCATGATTGACATGAGTGGTCGATAACACTCCTTGAGATCCACATCATTTTCCAACTTGTCCACTTAACACACTTCATCAGTGACTGGTTTTATCTTACCTGGGAGCGGGCTTACCATATAACCAAGGACTGTAATGTTTCTATTTCCTTTTAATTAAAGAAAAGTCGAAAACTGAGTAAGGCTAGAATTAGAGATAGTAGTGTACCAAAGCGGGGCGGGATGTACTCTCTATTTTTGTACTTATTTAAAAAAAAGATGTTCATTTTTATTTTATCGAGAGTTAACGAGTATAATTTTTATCTTCATTTTTATTTGCGGATAAATTTGAAATTTCCGCCCCTGCCCCGCCCAAACCCCAACTCAAACCCAAACCCAACATAATTTAATAATATAAATAATCCTAAAAATCAAAAATATTGTATGTCAACAATTAAAAATTTTCACATAATTATTCTCGTCCATAAAGACTAACATTTGATATATTGAGTAGACAATAATCCTATCTACCATTTTTAAATCAAAAAGTCTATCCAACAATTTTCAAAGAACAATAATCATATTCAAGTAGAATAAACTCAAAAATTAGTAAAAATTATATCTAACACTATAATTATAATTTAACAAAGACCATATTCAAGTAACATAAAATTAAAAAATTTAGGATATTGCATATCTAACACAGAAAATCAAATGTAACATATGAAAATTACAGATCTAACACAAAAAAAAAATCAAAATAATCAACATATAAAAACCTCGTATCTAATAAATACCATAGATTTAAAACAAAAATCTTCAATATTTAACACAACACAGACCCTAAGATCAAATAAAACCCAACACAAATCTAATAAAATAGATCACAAATCTAACAAAATCTTTCAAAAAGAACATAAAGATAATAAATCTTATCTTATTGAACAAAGAAAAGAAAATGGACCATTGAATTTTGAAATTAACTTTTTAAGTGGGTGAGAATGAAATTAGGGTTTATATATATCACGAGTTAGTTGGGTCGGGGGGATAATTGTCAGTCTATCTCTTTTTTTATTTATGTGCGAGTTTATACGAATATTCTCTTATAGATCTATTATTTAATATGTATGGTCCATATCTAATTGAAATGGGACAAATTTGAAATAATATTGTCATTCCTAATTTGAATTCTACTGCCAACCACGTCTTTGTTTGATGTGACGGAAATTGTTAATTTTACGACAACGTGACATCAGACCAGCGTTTTTACGTGCCTTGCCCGTCTGATAAGTTTGCTCATACAATTCCTCAATGACTCTTAATCACCGGACCTAAAAACACACTAATTTTTTTTTTTTTTAACTTGAGATATAAGTGAACATTCTATCCTTCCTTTCTTTCTATCTTTCTTTCTTTTTTTATTAACAACACAAATTAATCACATAAATATAACAAGTCAACTAACATAAGTGCATGACCAAAAAAACAAAACTAACATAACTGCAAATTTTCATAGAAGAGTCCATAAGATCAATATATCTAAAAACGCATATCACCCTCCAAACAACTTGAAACATGTCTGTCACGACGATGTAGAATTTAGATAATTTTTATTAACAAACGTGAATTACAGAATGCTTAACAAAGTTTCACAGGAAAATCTTAAATGCCAACATATCCAATCCCCTAACTTTTGAAAATGTAGATGGGAGTATATCAAGTGGTTGTAGGCATGGGTGGATCCAAAATTTTATCTTTAAGGGGACTAAATATTATGCGCAAAAATTTTGATCTACAAAACTCAAATAATATATCATATGTTTATAGGTAGAGAAATAATAATAAAACAATTAGGGGTGCAACTCGGGCAAACTAATCCGATTTTAACCCGAAAAAATTAGGATTTGAGCTAGAGTTTTTAATACTTGGATTGAACTTGGTTTAAAAAAATCTCAATTCGAATTCAATTTGGACGGGTTTCGGGTTGAACCCGAATATTAAAATCGAGTTCAACCCGAATATTCATAACCATATAAATACATTTTTAAGTCTAGGATTAATCTATTTTGAAGTCTTTTTTGTGCGCCTCCTTTACTCACTATTTAAGCAATGAACTCTATATTTGTACAAGAATTCTAGTTGTATTTATTTGTGTTATGTATAATTATGATTGAATTATCTCAAACATTAAGTTTTTAATATTATGATTTTTATGTTAAAAACTTGATTAAAGTTGTTAGTTATTAATTTATGTGAATATAATGTAATATATGTATCACGTTTAGAACGACAAGTCTCTTTTTTGGGCTCAACCCGAATTGAACCCGTAAAGTAGTCCGAAATCATTAACTCAAATTCAACCCGAGCCCGCCTGAATTAAGCTCGGCAGTGCTCGAATTTCGAGAGATAAGGTTGAAGATTATATACTTAGGATTGACTATCCAACCCGTCTAATCTGCCTGAATGGCACCCCTAATAACAATCCATAGCGTAATAGATACTCATCTCCATAAATTTCATAGAAGAATAAATATGTCATATATCGTATTTTTTGACTAAAAATAAATGTTATTAAATTTCACATAAAAACAATTATATGATAGAACTCATCTTCACAACTAGAAATACGCATCTAATAAAAAATATAATTATTTTTTTCTTAAGTATACTGCATAAATTAACACATTGATGTTGCAGTTCTTCTAATTCAAAAATTCGTCAAAATCTGAAAATTTTAGACAGTCAGATTTAAAAACTCTAACCTGATAATTAATAGAGAAAAAATAGAGATTTGATTAATTTTAGCCTGATCTTGAGCAAAAAGATAAATGACTTTTTCGCGGGAGCAGTTCAGTCGTGAAAGGGGTCTGAATTTTTAAAGAACAGATTTTTGATGGAGTTAGACTTTAAACCATAAAAAGAGAAAAAAAAAAAAAAGGTATTTGAATTTAAAAGAGATAATTATTCTGTCAAGTTGACTTTTCAATGGCATATAAATAAGAAACTTTTCAATTGCCAATCCTAAAAAGGATTGGCAAGGGCTTGGCTAAATAGTATGTTGGATTAAAGTGGCCCATAAATAGTCATTATATATGTAAAGAAAATTTCTATTGAAGTCTTACCGAAAAAAGATTTTTATTGGGGGGGACCATTTCTATGCTGGCAAACCTCTAAAAGGACTAAAATATTATTATTATAGGGCTTCTAAAAATTTTAAGGGGCCATACTGAAGCTCCACCACTGGTTGTAGGATTTTGATCTTTTTAATAATCAATAAACATAAATTTATTACATAAATATAAATATTCATCCAACATCAATGTAAAAAGTTCAATGAAATTTCAAGAAGTTTGACAATGAATTTTAGTATTTTTTTATATTATTTTATTAATTTTTAGGAAACATATATAGGTTTGGTATCATATATTCTTACTTACATAGATGCACAGTATAATTTGAATAATTTTGAGAGGTATATTGATAGTCATTAAATAAATTTATTAAAATTTATTTTATTTTATATTATAAATAACATTTTATATTTTTATTTGTTTCTGAATTTGTTAATTAGTTTCTTCTAACTTTATTAGTGTGTATCATATGAACATACATAAGCTTATTGTTTATATACGTACCAGCATGCATTTATATCAGTCTTACAAAATAGTAATGAAACAATGTTTTCCTCTTTTTTTTTTCGTTCGACAAAACTAATCATACTCACACAAAAATTAATTGCATAACCTATTTATATGCTTTAAAATTTTTGTAAATACATTCCTATTTTTTCCTTTCTTTCTTTGTTTCTCAAAACAAAATACACTATTTGAGAAGGATTATAACGGTATGAATCTCATTTGACGCTACTATCTTTGGTTTATCTTAAAGATAAATTAAATAACTCTCCACATTATTGAAGATGGGAATAATGAATCAATTACTTTATTTTTTTTTGTCTATGTTGGAGAGTGTCACTTGTGGGATCATATGATACAAAAAGACTCAATTAATATAATTAAAAACTTCAGGGACTTAATTCAAAGAAAATAAAATTCAAAAACTTAATTGACAGAATTAGAGAATTTAAGAAATTAATTTATATATGAAAAATTCAAGAAGGTAATTAATTCAAAAATTATAATTTAAAGGTCATGTTTATAATTTATTCTTCAAAGAATAAACAATAGTACAGCAAGGATCATGACAGTGCAGGAGAGCAGCCACTCAATGTCAATCGAATTTTTGTTAAACATTATTTGTTGGCAAATACTTGACGTTTTGTGAGAAACACTGTCAGATTACGGAAACTAAATAAAGATAAAAAAAAAAAATAGAAAGGGATAGAAAAAAAAGAGACTAAGATATGGGAATACTCTGCTCTCTCTAAAAATAAATTATCGACTGTACATTTTAATTGGAGTTATTAGTAATTTTTTATGTGTAATCTGGTATTTGACCCAAAAAAATACAAAAGAAATATTAATTTTGGATAAGTTTATAATGGATCATAAATGTTTATGATCGATCATACTCTTCTCTTGAATAATTATGATTTTTTCTTTCAAAGTGATAAATTTACTATAAAAAAGTGATAACTGACAGTAACAATAGCGAATTTGTTTTTTTGGTACCATAGAATTTTTCTTTTTCTTTTGGTTGAACATTGATTGGGACTAATCAAATTAAGATAAGAAAGGCACGTCAGTGTATGTTGAAATTGGTGTACAATTTGAACAAAGCAAGGCATTAAGGAGGACTTTAAAGGTTAAGGAGGGCGGCTTGAAAGCTGTTAGACAGTTCACATCGATCAATGACCAACTCATCAATGAAAATAAACAAAAACACACCTAATTATCAAATTATCTGTGTGCTTTAAAGTAGAATACGACCGTTAGATAAAACATTTTTGACATCCAAACATCACATGATTTTACGTTGAAGTCATGAAAGTCCAAATGAACTTGTGGTAGATTACTCTAATGGGACGATTGTCATGGATAATATCTCGAGGTAGTAAATTTTTTTATTCTAAATAGACTGAATTGTATTGATTATGAGGTTTGGCTTTACAAGGAAACAAAGGATAAATAGGAAATATGAGAAAATTTCAATACAACAACAATTTTAGGACTTGAGTACTGCAGATAAAAGAATCTGACAGTTTAAAAGAAGACAATCTTCCTCTAACTACATCCCACATTTCTAGTTTTGATGGACTTAGCATGCATTATTTTACGAAGGTTTGTTTTATTTAGCGCATGAATTGTTGTCACGAGTCTTAAAAACGTGTAAGAAAAATAATTTTTAAGTATTTTTTATACTTGAACTTCTATCTACAATATATAATTACTTGTCATAACCCGTGCCTCAAGGCACGATAGAACAAAAAAATTGAGTCTTAAAAAATCGATATCACTATATTAAATAATATTTTTTTTTCTTTCATTTGTTTGATTAAATCATTCAAAATTTATTTTTACCCGTTATTTTCTTAAAAATATTGACAAATTTTCTCAAAATATGTAATTCGATAAATTTTTTTAACAGATCTATACTATCATGTATGGATAATATCTTAAATAAAAATTATGTTAAATTACAAATTAATCAAATATTAAATGGTTGAGCATGCGATAGAAATGAGTGATGTGATGGTTTTGGGAGATGGGAGGATAAAATTCGACATCGTGTGTGTTTTATTATATAGATTTGTATAGATATAAGGGAAAATTTTATTCAGATCCCCTGTAATTAGGTCTAAATTCAATGACACCTCTTTTCGATTTTGAAATTTCACTATCACTCCCTATTAGTGATTGTCAGATTACACCGTTAATGGCGATGGTTGATTTATAAAAATATTTTCAAGTATTTTATAAGATAAATTTTATCCACACCATTTATAAGTAAACCTAACTTTAACAACATCTATTGTAAATAGACTTAACTTTAACAACATCCCTTCTTGATTATGAAATTTCAATACACTCCCTTTTAGTTCTATTGTATTAGCATTTATTTTCATCAATTTAATATTCAATTTTATCAAATTAATTTTTTTTATTTAATTTAAACTAAATTAACATATCATCTCATCAAATCAACACAAAATTGATATTTAATTTTATCAAATTAGCATTTAGTTATATTAATTTAATATTTCATTTCATCAAATTAATATTATTTCTTTAATTTAATATTAAGTTATTATTTATTTTTATCAAATCAACATCAAATTGAAATTCAATTTTATTAAATAAAAATATTTAATTTATTAAATTTCATTAATTTAAAATTTAACCTTATCAAATTAATGTCATTTCTTTAATTTAACACCAAATGAACATTTAGTTTTATTAAAACAACATTCAAATTTATTCAATTAACATTAAATTCAATCAAATTAATACTAAATTAATATTTAATTTTATCAAATTAAAACTAAATTAATATTTAAATTTATCAAAATTAAGATCAAATTTATTCAATTAATATTAAATTTTATCAAATAATTTTAAATTTTATATATAAAGTGTGATATGTGAGGAGCAGTGAGACGACGTTGTGAAGGACATGTGATAGCAGAGGAATTAGAAATTGATGAGATTTTGACATTGACTTTATCAATTGTTATTTTTATTATTGAAAAATCATTTTTAATTGTAAAAACTATAAAAACTTGATTATGTAACCAAATAAGTGATAATATGATGATTAATATTATAACAAAATTATAATACAACGTTTTAAAATAAAAAATTCATTGGAATAATATAATTATTGAAATTACGTGGTGTTTAGATGAAACTTTTCTTAAAATATAACATGTAGATATAATATGTCTTCGATCTTTGTACTATATATATGTATAGTAAAGATGTGCGTGTGAGATGAACAGTAAAGATATAGAGCAATNATAGCCCTGCCCATTCCACCTTTCAAAAACTTCTAAATCTCTCTCTCTCTCTCTCTCTCGTCCAGTTCTTGTTCTTGGGTTTTCCTTTGTTTTTGATGGGAAAAGGATGGGGTCTAACTCTGGATAATTCTGATCCGGTTGGGTTATTGNAAAATCATGAAAGATGAGAGTGTGAGGGACAGTCAATGTCTTAGTATAGAAAGTGATCCCTTAACATAGGAAATAAAATCAAGAAAATAATGATAAGAGTTGTAATTTGTATTTTAGGGAGAGAGAGAGATAGGGTTTGGGGGATGAGAGATCGCTTAATTGTCGGATTTGATTAGTTTGGGAAATTAAATTTAGGGATGTTAGTTTTGGAAAGTAAGAGTTTTGAGCAGCAAAAATTTTTTAAGAGCTAATATAGTACGTCGGATTGAAATGATCTGAGACGTCAATAGCTTGAGACAGTTTGAAATATCGTCGACCGTTGGATGATGCCTTTTTTGATCTCAAAATTATCTGAACCGCTCTTTGTCTTGAATTCAAAATCGTTCTACTTTATTATATAGATATTATTTTGTTTTTTTTTTAAATTTATTTGTTCTTTTTCATTTTGCTTTAAAAACTAATATTAATGGTTCAACAACTCTTCTTTTAGCCTTTGAGTTGGATTAATAAGTGCATGTGCCTTGAAGTAGGAAGCCATAGGAAGATAAAGGGTAAGATTAGAATCCAAAAGTCAAAGTAAGGGACCCGGTCCAACGAACCGAAACAGTCAACATTTGATTACCGCCCAGATCTGAATACGTGGGTCCCCAGAAGCTACATACCGTAGTCATACCCTCACCCAGTCGTCAGTCGCCACCCCAATCTCTGGCCGTCAAATCCGTTGACTTTCTCTCTCACATTCGTTTTCATTTTATTCACGTGGTACGCGCCGCACCATTCGGGCAGGTGGATTGCTATTTCTTTTTAGGAACGAGTCAAACTCAGTCTTGACGAAATGTAGACGAAACTCTCTCTTTCTTTCTCTCTCCTGAGTCCCACTGCCATTCTGTCGCCAACCCTGACGCACCACCTTACGTTACTTTATCAAATTCCTTTCTTTTTTCTCGCTACAAGACCCCCACGTTTGGTCTACGTCCCCATGGTCTCATCTCATCTCAGCCCTTTTTATAGCCCTGCCCATTCCACCTTTCAAAAACTTCTAAATCTCTCTCTCTCTCTCTCTCATCCAGTTCTTGTTCTTGGGTTTTCCTTTGTTTTTGATGGGAAAAGGATGGGGTCTAACTCTGGATAATTCTGATTCGGTTGGGTTATTTTCTAATAAGCCAGTTGGGTTTAGTTTGACTCCAAGGTTGAATAACAATAAAGGTATTATGTTTACTGGCACTGAGTTTCCGGTGAGTCTGAACCGCAGGGAGGATCACACAGTTTCGCCGCCGGCCAATGAGCCTCGGGTGGTTATAGGTGAAGTGGATTTCTTCTCCGACAACAAGAAATCAAATGATAATATTGTTGTGAAGAAGGAAAATTCACCCAGAGAAGCAGCTCTTAGGACTGATTCCGATGTAAATGTAAGCAGCATAGCTTAATTATTGTATTTTCAAGTAATTTTTTTTGGTGCTTTAATCATGCCATATATTGTTACTGAAATGCAATAATATTGTTGTTATCAATGTTTATTATTATTATTATTATTATTATTTTCCAAATTATTGACTTTTTTTATTTAATTTTCAAATTATAGACTCGATTGAATCTTCTAACTACTAATACGGGAAGTGATCAATCAAAAGGGGACCATGGAATTTCCTCCGATGCTAAAGATAAAAGAACTAATAATGAGGTAAAATTATGATAATTATGGAAATAAATTGTTCATTTGTCCCTGCTGAAAATTAAAAATAGAATATTTACCATGTATACATAAGAACTTCTTGCTAATCTTTACTTTCTAATGATTCAGCTGGCAGTGTTGCAAGTTGAGCTTGAAAGAATGAATGCTGAAAATCAGAGGTTGAAAGGAATGCTTTCTCATGTCAGCGACAATTATAGTGCTCTACGCATGCATATTGCGAGCTTAATGCAACAACAAGAAGGTTCAAAGACAGAAAGCACGCAAGAACATGGGGTAACTAAGTAATTTATTTTAGATATATTCATACCCACTTCGATTATAGTCTCTCACTGTGTATATACAAGACTAGAGGATTAGACGATTGCTCTAAGTGACCTTTTTTTTTTTCTAATTAAGCCATTTAGGGCAAATATTTATTGATAATGAAAATAGAGGGGAGGAACCTTGCCTCTTTACATAACCGAATAATTCAACTAAAAAAGGTGTCCAACAAATGAAGCGGTCTAGCTGAAGGAGGACCAGCAATTCCCAAAATACCTAAGTGACATTAACTTCTAGTTAACAAACCTAAGAGATAGTCTAGGGAAAGATATAAATAAGTTATAAATACATATATTCTAAATTTAAAACTTGACAACTCTTTTGAGGTCAAGTTATGAGGAATTTGTCTTCTCGTGAATTTTTTTATTTCATTTTTCTTAACTAAGGCTTGCATAAGATAAACGAACATTTTTAACTGTAATATCAAAAAAAAAAGCTTCTAGTTGATAAAAGAGTTTCTAATGTATGGTTCTCACCTTATTATTATTATTTTTATGTGCCTTCAGACTGTAAGAGTAAAATCAGAAGACAAGAAACATGAGGTTAGAGGATTAATGGTGCCCAGACAGTTCATGGATTTAGGCCCTAGTGCCGTGGCCGAAACTAATGAGCCATCTCAATCTTCATCAGAAGAAAGAACACTTTCAGTGTCGCCTAAAAACAATATTGATCTCCCAAGGAGTAAAAATCTCAGTGAAGGTAAAGGGATTGATAGGGAACAAGAAAGCCCCGAATCACAAGCTTGGGTTCCTAATAAGTTTCCGAAATTGAATCCTTCAAAGCCTGTTGTTGATCAGGCCATGGAAGCTACAATGAGGAAAGCCCGTGTCTCTGTTCGAGCTCGATCCGAAGCTCCCATGGTAATCAATTAAACATGTACATTATTTGTAAAGAATTTACTGAAAATTATCCCAATTCTTGTGAGACTGATCAGATTTCATAAATTACAGATCACTGATGGATGCCAATGGCGAAAATATGGACAGAAGATGGCGAAAGGCAATCCATGCCCACGAGCATATTATCGCTGCACCATGGCTATTAATTGTCCGGTTCGAAAACAAGTACGTTCATTTCTTTCACTAATTTAGTCTCTTTCCTCAATGCAATCATCTCTAATGCATCCACCCCCTAGACAAATTAATAGGGAATGTTACGATCCATTGTTGTTCTTTTGACTATCAACCACTCCAGTGCATACTATATGGAATGGAGTTAGTTTTGGTGTCGTAATTTAAAGTCCCAACCATGGTATTTGAAAATTAACTGTATTATTCGATAAATAGTACTACAATCTTAGTTTGAAGTCTTTTTTTTAAAGTTCCGTATAGCACACGAATACTAAAGTGAAAGTCAGATTAGGAGAGCACTATATATACACAATTCTTCAAAATCTGACCTCATAAGAGAAATATATATACGTGCACCTATATATATATAGATATATATAGAAAAAGTATTCCTTTTGAAATTTTAGTTGAGCTAATATGAACAATTGCTCTTGTAGGTTCAAAGGAGTGCTGAGGATCGAGCAATCCTAATAACTACTTATGAAGGCACCCATAACCATCCACTCCCTCCAGCTGCCATGGCCATGGCATCAACCACATCTGCAGCTGCAAATATGCTTCTTTCGGGTTCCATGTCGAGTGCAGATGGGATTATGAACCCTAATATCCTAGCAAGAGCGATTCTTCCTTCGTCGTCGACCATGGCAACCATTTCAGCTTCAGCACCATTTCCAACAGTGACTTTAGATCTTACCACACAAACACCAAACCCTTTACAGTTCCAAAGACCCCAGACTCAATTCCAAGTACCTCAAAACTTTTCTTCAGTGTCAACCCCACCAATGGCACAAGTTTTTGGCCAAGCTCTTTATAACCAATCAAAATTCTCAGGCCTCCAATTCTCTCATCAAGGCATGGACTCAGCACAATTCCGCCACCACCCCTCATTTACTAACACTTTAACTGCCACCACAGCCGCTATTGCTGCCGATCCAAACTTCACTGCTGCCCTTGCTGCTGCCATCACATCCATGATCGGTGGCGCTCAGCTGAACAATAATAATAGCGATATCAGAACCACCACCACCACCACCGCAGCCAACAACAATAACATCTTAACGACCAGCAACAAGACAAGTAGCTTTACAGGGAATTAATCGAATTTTGATCAGTCTTTTTCTTGTTGCCATTCTTTTTAATTAGTACATGGTGTCAATACATTTCTTCTTTTTCTTTTTTCTTGCAAGTGAGTTTAAGTTTATGGGTGTTTGTGTTTTATGTCACTATTTTAGGGCAGAGAGGGGCTAGTGCACAAAAATTTTATTCTTCCTTGTTATTTACTGTACAATAATCTCATGCAAATTTCGAGTAAATACACAAAAGAAACAGTGTTGTTCTAATTTGTTGGATGGATGCATTATATCTTCTTTAACTGTTTTTTCATGCATTTTTCGAACTTAAAAAGTTGTAATTTTTGATTTTTTCCTTAGTTTTCCTTTTGTTTTGTTGAATAACTCTGACACATTATTGACTTTCATGCACCCAGACGTGACGTTCTGCCAACCAATATGTGTATATAATTATGAGAAATTGTAATATTTATGAAAATTGAACGTGTGGGATTGTGAGTCAGCGTTTACCAACGACTGTATAAGTCCTCGTGCTTGCATGTGATCAATTGTCAAGGCACTCACACAACTGCTGTCGAGAGGCGAAGAAATAATTTGTTAAATCCCCAACTGCTGTTGTGTTAAAAATGTGTTGATAAATAATAGGGCTACTCAATTTGTATCTACTCAAATTTTAATTTATATATTTAATGTTTAAAAATATTAATTTATACATTAAAAATATAAATTTGTATCATTGTGCATGTGGGGCTAACTATGTACATTTTTCCGTTACGAAAGTTTAGATTAATTATAAATTATACCCTCCAAATTTAAATATTTTATATTTATGATTCAAACAAATTTCATTCATTAATGCTCGTTTAATAACTTTCAATTATATCGTATCATAACATTTTCGTGTCGTGTTCATGTTAATAAAAAATATTTTTCAAAATTAAAAAAAATTATAAAATACGTATTTTTTTCCTACAATAGTCGTTAAATAATTATTTTCTGTAAACAGTTAGATACAAATTTTTTGATTGTTTGATCAAATTAAAGTTACATACGAATAACACAACTGTAGACAAAAAATAGTTGTTTAACAAGTATTATATACAAAATTTTGATATTTTTTAATTTTTAAAAAATATTAAATAGTATTATATGAATTGTCGTAAATGTGAAATACAAGACACAACACACACTACAAGAATAAAGGCCTATTGTGACAAAATTTTTACAGCGACTGTGTTCGCCGTCTCAAAAGATGTATTTGAGACAATCTTTTGTGACGATTGTGCTTGCCGTCACAAAAAGCGTGTTTATTTTAATATTTGTGAAAACTATTTTTTCTTCTATAAATAGTGTCATAAACTCAAATTTTATTTGAGATATCTGTTTTTCTTGCCTCAAATAATATTTTAAAAATTCAAAATAATTTTTTATATTTATGGCAGCTATTTTTCCCGTATAGAATATTTCATAAAACATTAAATTTTGTTTTAGATTAAAAAACAGTTTATAGTTTAAAGAAGAAAAACTTTAAAAAAAAATTTATATTGACCACAACAATTTTTTATGTTGCAAGCAATATATTATAAAATTACGTAGTTTAACATCAAAAGATAATTTCTAGTTCAAAGAAAAAAATTTAATTCTATAAAGTCAAGTTTTTATATCAAAACTAGGGGTGTTAAATTATGACACGACCCGTTAACATGACATAAAATTAGTGAGTTTGAATTTTCTTCAAGCCACCTGTTTAATAAACGAGTGGACCCGTCACGATACAATTATAAAAAAATTAGGTATTGGTGAAACCAATTAGAAGAAATGTATACGATATAACTCGTTTGTATACCATTTACATAATTAGACAAGTTGTTAAGAAAAATATTGCGTGACCCTCTATTGATGTATATTCTAACTTCTTTTAATTTTTTATTATATATAAGTATATAAATATTATTTCAGTATAGTAACAATAATTTTATATTTTTTTCAGATGTTATCGAGAGAGTAGATAGTTCAGGAAGGATGTTCAACTTTTTACATTAATTTCTTGTACTCATATATCGTTATGTTTTATAAAAGTGTATATTTTACATTTTGTTTAACTCGTTAGATTTTTTTTTTTTTGGATATGAAAATATTGTTATGTTTTTGGAAATGTTGATTATATTTATTTTTGCGTTTATCTATATATTAAATTAAATTAGGTAGTCGTATGGATAACAACGGATCTTTGGTCTAATGATACTTCTTACATTGTGAAAACTTTGCCTTCTTGAGGTTAAAGATTTAAACCCCCTTCCCCCTCCCCCTCCAAAAAAAAAAGATGAATGAAGTGTATATATGCACAGAGTATATAACATTGGTTACCAACGGTTTATGATAATTAATTTTTTTTTTTTTGGTGGTGGCATCGTTGCCGTCATAAATATATCTTTTATTTTTTACGACAGCTAAATATGGTATTTGAGGCAGCATTTTTGCCGCCATAATAAAAGCAAAAATGTCGAATTTTTTGTGACAACTTATTTACGACAGGGTCTTGCTACCATGAATATTATTTGAGACAGACCGTTGTTATCATGAAAACCTTTTGAGATCACACTTATTATGACAAGGCAATGCCGTCACAAAAAGTATTTGTGACGGCAAATAGACTTTTTATGACAGTACTTTACTATCGTAAAAAACTTTTTTCTTTTAGTGACAATAGACTTAATATGATACGAAAATGTAATGATACGATACAATTGAGAGCCATTTAACGAACATTAATGAATGAAATTTTTTTTGGATCATAAATGTAAAATATTTAAATTTTCAGGGGTGTAATTTATGATTAATCCAAACTTGTTAAAAGGTAAAATATATGACATTTAGTCTCAGGTGCACATTAATACGTATTTATATCTTTTGGGGGTATAAATTAATATTTTTAAACTTTAAAGTTATAAATTAAAATTTGAATAATTTTTAACCCTGTCGGAGATAAGTGCAACGATAAATGGTGTACGCAATTAATAAAAAAATTGCCACTTATCACTTTTTTTTTTTATTTATTTATAAAAAAAGGTTAATTTGTGTGTCTGATATAATAAATTTTTTTCACCTCTACAAGTCACACGATACTGTCAAAGAGTCCAGCTTAGAGAGCCTATTAGAATGAATAGTTGGGGTGTCCAACAATTAGAAAGATCTCAACAGCAATCATTTGCAGCCCACAATTTATTGGGCTTAAAGTGTCCAACTTGGCCTTCACTTGTTGCTATCCCAAGACTCGTCAATGAATCGAATTTTAATTCGAATTCTACCTTAACCTGAATTTGAATTTTTTTTTTTTTGGTCAAAAATATAAAATTCATTCATTAAAAAATCAAAGATTACATATGCCTAGCCTATGCCAACTTTTACTTCCTTACATATGATTTCCAAAATTTGTATGGGTGGTTGTGTTACCCAATTGGTATTTAAAAGCCCCTTCCCAGCCTGAGTAGAAATTGTATGGGCCACCATATTTGCAGTCCTTTTATTGATTATCGGACTTGAATTCGAATATGATATTTTATATTTTATGGATTCGAATTTGAATATAATTATATTCGATCCGATTATAATTCGATTCAAGAAATTTATATAATTTTGTATTAATATTACAAAAAATAAGTGATTATTTGAAGAAATTTAGTTAAAATTTAAATATAGTTTGTTAAAATTTTGTTAAATTAATTTATTCTGATCGAATCGAATTTCAAGTTATTAACAGATTCAGATATAAATCATAAAAATATAATCCGTTAGATTATTGGATCGAATTCAAATCAAACTTTTAATCCGTCAGATTATGCTCTCTGTCTCTCTCTCCCTCTCTGTCTCTCTCTCACACGCACACGCACACACATAAACAAAAATAAACATACAAACATAAAAGGGAAACTTCATTTTACCTATTTTATGGTCCAAAAATAACTTCATAACCTTCGGGCTATCTATGACCAATGTTCATCTATTATAATTTTCTCCCAATTTGACAAACAAGTTTCTAATCCCTAATATGATAATAAAACTACAAAAATGTGCTTCCTAGCTGAAAAGATGAAAATCCTCTTTAACAATTTCATTTTCCTTATCTACAACATCACTTCATCTCTACATCTAATCCGACAAATTCTATCTCTTCCTCTTATTCTTCTCTCGCACTCTCTCTTATGGCATTGTAGGTGGAGACAGTGGAGCAATTAGTGGCCAACTTCTATTATGACAACCCCTTCAACTTTGTTCTTTCTTCTTCTTCTATTTTGCACACGTCCTCCTCTGCATACAACGGCTTGTTAGGAAAAAAACAAGAGAAAAAGGGAAATGTGTTTATGCCACAAAAAAATAAGGGTAAAAATGTGAAAAGCGACTTTCGGTTATATCCACTATCAAAAACTACTTCAAAAAAAAAAAAAAAAAAAACTACTCAGGAAGAAATTCTAAAGGAGTGTTCGTGTATTAAAACTTATCTAAAACGATGCGGCTGTAGTTTATACTCTTTTAATACATTAATCAAAGACTTCATAATTATCTGGAGTCAAATGTGATTTCACACATTATCCTAAATACTATATTAAACAAGTTTTTATGACAGTACCGTCAGAAAAATCAGACAAGGACGGCCCACAATATATCTTCAAAATGCATATAAACGAATACCTAACCAAGGCTGACTATATGCACTACTTAATGGCGAACCCATTGAAATAATTTTCTTTTTCTAACGCACCAATCTTATCCTTGCGAAGAGATTGTAACATCACTTTGCAATTCCAATTCATATGCCCTCATACAACAACATATATATAGTTCTTGCACCATCAGCTCATAAGCACCACGCACTATCAAAAAGAAAAAACTCTCTCTTTCTCTCTCCCCTATCCATTTCTTGCCATTAACTTGCTTGGTTTATACTTTTTCATGAACTTCATTGTCAAGATCCTATAAAAAGTGTTCAATGTGGAAATCCTCATGGAAGTGGAATATCTCTCTGTGGGGCACCATGGGATGTTTCACAGCATAAGGAAGTGACTGATAACCTCTCTTTATTTTTAAAAGGGTGCAACACGCGGACTTCCTAATGGATCACTCATACTAATACTATTCTCATTCAAATACGCTTAATTGCAGAGTTCTAATGAGATTTGGTACATTAGCACTGATATAATTGCACCCTAGATGGTAACCAAGGATAGAGTGTAGTTATAGCCTATGGACCTACTTGAGACCTCAGAAGTATCAGTGGCTCGCTTTAAAATTGCTCACTCAATGAGTTAACTACCCACCAAAAGTAAACCCTAAATCTTAGCGAACAGATTGATATTTATTTTCCTTCGAATAAATAGAAGAGTAAATTACACTAACACCCCTCAAACTATAATCCTACGGATAGGAATGACAGTGGACCGGGGAAAAATAAGTATTTGTTCAAACTCGTCTTGTTTGGACCGGGGATGGACTATACGTATTGGACGCTGAACGTATACGGGGATACATGTATAAACCCGTGGGGGGATGAACTTACTCTTACCCCGTCCCCGTCCCCGTTACCCGTTAAATATATATATACTCTTAAACCCTAATTTACTCTGCTCTACGTCACTCAACCTTCAGTAGCCTCCATCTCTCTCTCTCTCTTCGACACACAGTGACATAGATCTTCGACAAAAGACATACAATTATAGTTTAAATAAATATAATGGGGACAAAAAAAGGTTGAGGTATCTAATCCTTTGGCTTGCTTTGTAGATTCCACTTCTCCAATTCCTTTCTTTAGACTTTTTCTCTCAGACATGTTGTCTCTGTACTCTCCTTTCTCCCATTTCTCATGGNCCTTCGAATAAATAGAAGAGTAAATTACACTAACACCCCTCAAACTATAATCCTACGTATAGGAATGACAGTGGACCGGAGAAAAATAAGTATTTGTTCAAACTCGTCCTGTTTGGACCGGAGATGGACTATACGTATTGGACGGTGAACGTATACGGGGATACATGTATAAACCCGTGGGGGACGAACTTACTCTTACCCCGTCCCCCTCCCCGTTACCCGTTAAATATATATATATACTCTTAAACCCTAATTTATTCTGCTCTACGTCACTCAACCTTTAGTAGCCTCCATCTCNTCACTCAACCTTCAGTAGCCTCCATCTCTCTCTCTCTCTTCGACACACAGTGACATAGATCTTCGACAAAAGACATACAATTATAGTTTAAATAAATATAATGGGGACAAAAAAAGGTTGAGGTATCTAATCCTTTGGCTTGCTTTGTAGATTCCACTTCTCCAATTCCTTTCTTTAGACTTTTTCTCTCAGACATGTTGTCTCTGTACTCTCCTTTCTCCCATTTCTCATGGCTTTGGTTGATTGTGACGTTATCAAACATTTTAGAAGCTAGTGGTGATATTTAAACATTTCATGTAGGTATCAGAAAATTATTGAACATCTAAAATATCATCTATAAAAGGACTTACTATGATTTTCTATTTAGAGGGATGAATATCTGCATATGATTAGATGATTTCCTATTTTGTCAAAATTGCTCTTTCGTTATGCCTATTTCCTAAATTGCACTAAATATCATTTATAAAAGGCTTGGGCTTGAGCTTGAGTTTGGGCGGGTATGGGGGAAGTGGGGGCGAGGGCGAGGATTAGAAATTTACCCGCGGATAGGGATGAGGATCAAAATTATACCCGCTAACAGGGGTAGACCGGGGATGGACGAAATTTTTTTAAGTGGGTACGGGGATGGAGACTACATCTCCCGCCCCCGTTTTGGTCCACTGACATTCCTACCTATAGAAGGGTAAATTATCTTATCTGTAAGAGTAACGTAATTTTGACCTAATTATGTGACTTCAACGAAACTATAAGATTGATACTAAGTTCTAATATACTTTACATGCAAGTGTCCATTTAAACCTCAAGAAGCTAAATGTAATATAGGGTAGAATATTTTCATTAAAATCTCCAGGGATGTCTATGTTTTGCCGTTGATGTTGGGTAAATAATTAGAATTTTTGTATTTGATTTTAGAGTAATGCTACACAAACTTACAAATATGACTTGATGATGTGACTGTTATATTTGTCATTGATTTAACTGTCGGTTTTAGTATTTATTGAGCTCACTATCTATTTAATGATAGTGATTCATCAAGTCATTTTTTTAAATCTATTCAATATTTTCCTTGATTTTGTGTTTGTCTTTTGTGAACCATCACATTCTTTTCTTCTTTTGGCTCAATGAAATCAGTCCATTAAACCTTAAAATAAGGAGAACTTCTCTTTTCCTTATTTTGCAAGACAAACTTTCTCGGTTATGCATGGGATTACAGTAAGACAAACTTTCTCGAATGCAACTGTCAACCATTAAGGTAACTTTGTGCATCTTTTAACACTATTGCACGCGCATGAACCTCAAAGAGAACACGTCCTCTTGACTGGATTTATAGGATCTTCTTTTAGCGGCCCCTCGCAGCTCGTAGGGTCAAATATACACCTCATACATATTGGGTTTGAAATACGGATCGATACCGAGAGTAACTTAGTCTGGATCATGACCAACTTCATACCTTCCATTTTGGTATCAGTCTATATTCGGTGTTACTGTTATCACGATTTTATGTCTCGATCGAATCGTTTGAGATATTTACGAGTCAACATGAATCGTTCAAGTTATTATCGTCATAATCGTTGATACTATTTTGCAAAATCCTGCACAACAAGGTATTGATTTCTCATTACGTAACGTTGCAACCGCAATGTATTACTTTCTTTTGAGTCGATAAATAATATATACCATGACCTCAAATGAGCAAGCCTAAAAGAAACCATCAGCTTTATACTTCCTACATTATTGTGATCAGCATATACGTACCACCTTTTTTATCCAGTCCTTATCTTCTTTTTCTCTTGTTGGTTGAATTCTAGTTAGATTCCAACACAGCCTTACACAAGATCTGTCCTTTTATTTAGCTTTTTTTTTTTCCCTCTTCTGATTAAAAGATGTCCAACCCATGCACAGAAAGTCATTCCAATTAAGCTCCAAAATATTATAAAGGACATAACCTTTTTATTAGTGTTAAGAAGGTGCTTATTCGTCGAAGGTGTGCCAAAGCTTATTCGTCTNCACAGAAAGTCATTCCAATTAAGCTCCAAAATATTATAAAGGACATAACCTTTTTATTAGTGTTAAGAAGGTGCTTATTCGTCGAAGGTGTGCCAAAGAGGGTTTTTCTTTTAGGGTAAATTAATATCACAGTCATAAAGTTAGAGATTATAATCCTAATTAATGGGTCCAAGAAAAACCACTTTCACTGGTGTGTTATCTATGTCTACAAAACTATCATATTGCACCGTGCCTTTAGGCACATGTTACTCTTAGAATATAAATAAATCAGCAATGAATNGGGTAAATTAATATCACAGTCATAAAGTTAGAGATTATAATCCTAATTAATGGGTCCTAGAGAAACCACTTTCACTGGTGTGTTATCTATGTCTACAAAACCATCATATTGCACCGTGCCTTTAGGCACATGTTACTCTTAGAATATAAATAAATCAGCAATGAATATAGTATGAAAATAAATGGGTAAAATATATTTTTTGTCCCAAAGTATGCGTGTTGTGTCTATTTGGTCCATAATCTTTCAACTGTGTCTATTTGGTCCATAAATTTCCTAATTTGTATTTACGTGATCCAATTCCAAACGTTCATAAAAAAATCATGACAATTATAGTCATGTGCCAATCATGTGATTTGTAATTTTATTCTATTTGGTTTTTATTTATTTAGTCCCACGTAATTGGCGTATGACTAGAAGAGTANTGTCTATTTGGTCCATAAATTTCCTAATTTGTATTTACGTGATCCAATTCCAAACGTCTATAAAAAAATCATGACAATTATAGTCATGTGCCAATCATGTGATTTGTAATTTTATTCTATTTGGTTTTTATCTATTTAGTCCCACGTAATTGGCGTATGACTAGAAGAGTAAACGACTTTTTTTTTTATGTTTGAGGTTGGACCATATAGATTCAAATTAAGAATTTTAAGGACGAAATAGACAATATTAGAATATTAAGGACCAAATAGACATTATAGGCATATTTTGAAGATTAAAAATGTATTTTACCCAAAATATAAAAAGTTTGAGTCCTATATTTTCATGTGATGTACTTGCAATATAAAAAGTTTGAGTTCTTTATTTTCATGTACTATTTAAATACTAATAGACTCTCTGACCATGCCTGAGGTATTATTCAGTTGAATTATTTAGTGCAGTAAAGTTATAAANAGTCCTATATTTTCATGTGATGTACTTGCAATATAAAAAGTTTGAGTTCTTTATTTTCATGTACTATTTAAATACTAATAGACTCTACGACCATGCCTGAGGTATTATTCAGTTGAATTATTTAGTGCAGTAAAGTTATAAATTTTAAAGGTTTATTAAAGCGCAATCTAATCATACCGATTTTCTCTGAACTGTGGAGCAAGCGTGGAATAGCCGAGTTGAGACAACCCCATGTTCCAAGCGGTCCAAAAGCTTAAAGTGGTCACAGAGGCGCTGAAAAGTTAGAACATTACCACANCGTGGAATAGCCGAGTTGAGACAACCCCATGTTCCAAGCGGTCCAAAAGCTTAAAGTAGTCACAGAGGCGCCGAAAAGTTAGAACATTACCACCTTTGGCAAAATAGATAAAAGAATCAAAGTCCATAAAGATAAGTTGTACGAGATCCGAACCATTCTTGCGAAGGACCAAGGAAATGAGCAAGCAACAATGTATGAAACTCGAAAACTACATGACCTTAATGCAATGCTTGATGAGAAGGAGTTTCTTATGAGACAAAGATTGGGTCCTGTGCTAAAAATGGAGATAGAAAGACAAGAAGTACATGAGCAGTCTTACCCAAAAGAAATGTCCGAAAAACTTCCCGTTCCATTAAAGATAATTGGGTTCAATTTGTATAAAGTCAGACTTTTGCTTTGCTAGCTGATCAGCCATTAGTTCGAAGTCACAAAAGCCACTGATAAGACAAGCCATTGATCAGCAACGCACTAGCAGAAAGGAAGCCATCGACATTTATATGATAGATTATAAATCTAACGAGTTCTCTACTCCCTTAAAAGTTTTCAAGATTTCATGAAGTGAATGAATATTAAATCATCAAATGAAGTTTAAGTACTCTAGTCGCATGCCATGTTAGAAACTTGTATGGCTCAACACGTGATTTCTTAACCAACAACAAAAAATACTAGAAAAACTAAGCAAAATGCGTTATATTACAAAAATAACGTAAAATAAGAGAATAAAAAGAGAGAAGTTACCATAAAGTGATCTAAATATCGTTTTTTATAATAGTATTGCCATTGCAATCCACCCTAATTGATACTCAACAGTTTCGATGATCTGTCATGTAATCTTTTACGCGATATACTTGTTGCATCACTTTGGAGGGGTTAAATATTTAATTATCTAGTACTTTTTTTTTCCTTTTTTTTTTTGCTACTAAAAAAAAGAGGAAGGACAAAAGAGAGCATATAGAGACCATTTCGATAGGTCTTTAGTGATGGGATCATGAAACTTTTGATTGCACTCGTTACTCCTCTAGACAACAATCTAACTAAGCTAGTATAATCGTCAACCGCCGAACTCTAATGTGAACTCTAAAATTTAAACCTTCAATTTTAAAGTGAGAAGTTTCATCGGTATCCAATTTGACCAACCGGACCACCTCCCTTGATGGTCTCCACTACTCATTTACCTCATTTGGCAATAAGTCTAGCAACAGAACAGATGAGAGAGGGTTTTATGGACTAAAAAAGGGAAAACCATTTAAAAAAAACTTTGGGTGGTTTGCCTTGTAATTGATGGCTTCCACATCCAATTTCCAGCTGCAACTTGCAAACCCAATTTAATGATGCAAATTTTATGTCGCTCTTGTCACCCTAACTCCCTATATAAGCCTCTCTATTAATATAGATATTGATATGTAAACGTATATTGTCTCAATCAAGTTCCCTCCAACCACTTATACTTCCTTTGAATGGCGGATGCTATTTATGAACCACCCATCAAGGTCATCATCGATTCTTCAATGATCACTAATGAAGAACAAAATGGCCACCAAGCTAAATTGGCCAGTCCTCCACCACCCTCCATTTTAACTAGGCTACATGCGGGTTACTTCAGAATAAGCCTCTCTCTTGCTGCTCAAGCTTTGCTATGGAAGACATTGAGCGCTCATACAGCTGATTCACAGGCTCTTCAACACATACTTCGTATGGTCCCTTCAACAGCTTTTCTTCTTGTATGGTGGATTGCTCTATGCACTCTCNCACAGGCTCTTCAACACATACTTCGTATGGTCCCTTCAACAGCTTTTCTTCTTGTATGGTGGATTGCTCTATGCACTCTCATTCTTCTCTCTCTTCTCTACTTTATGCGGTGCATTTTTCAATTTCATTTGGTGAAATCAGAGTTTTTGCACCATGTTGGAGTGAACTATCTGTTTACTCCATGGATTTCATGGCTTCTCTTGCTTCAATCCGCGCCATCCAACGTTCCCAACACTGTTTCCTACCCAATTCTATGGTGGATTTTCATACTTCCGGTAATCATTCTTGATGTCAAAATCTATGGACAGTGGTTCACCACTGAGAAACAGTTCCTATCAATGGTGGCGAATCCTAGCAGCCAGCTTTCGGTGGTCGGAAACTTGGTCGGAGCCTGGGCTGCAGCTCAGATGGGGTGGAAAGAGAGCTCTGTTTGCATATTTACATTGGGTGCTACTCACTACTTGGTGGTTTTTATTACACTTTATCAACGTTTATCGGGTAGTAGTCGAATTCCGGCGACACTCAGGCCTGTTTTCTTCTTGTTCGTGGCTGCACCAAGCACGGCGAGCTTAGCTTGGAAATCCATTTCTGGCACTTTTGATACAGTATGCAAAATGCTCTTCTTTCTGTCACTTTTCCTCTTCATATCTTTGGTAAGTCCAAGTCTGCTTAGGTTTTCTTTTTTTGGAAAATAAAATCTGAAAAATAAAATTATTTTATTGCCACTTAGACGTGAAGAGCTCACATTAGATATTTGGGTAAGGTTGAATACCTCCCCAAACTCTAAAGTGGCGGGATCGAGCTTCGTGCACTGATATGGCTCGCTGAATAAAATACTATCACAACAAAAAAAATATGTTTTTGCTTCGACTTTTTGCGTCAGCACNCCCCTCGCAGCTCGTAGGGTCAAATATACACCTCATACATATTGGGTTTGAAATACGGATCGATACCGAGAGTAACTTAGTCTGGATCATGACCAACTTCATACCTTCCATTTTGATATCAGTCTATATTCGGTGTTACTGTTATCACGATTTTATGTCTCGATCGAATCGTTTGAGATATTTACGAGTCAACATGAATCGTTCAAGTTATTATCATCATAATCGTTGATACTATTTTGCAAAATCCTGCACAACAAGGTATTGATTTCTCATTACGTAACGTTGCAACCGCAATGTATTACTTTCTTTTGAGTCGATAAATAATATATACCATGACCTCAAATGAGCAAGCCTAAAAGAAACCATCAGCTTTATACTTCCTACATTATTGTGATCAGCATATACGTACCACCTTTTTTATCCAGTCCTTATCTTCTTTTTCTCTTGTTGGTTGAATTCTAGTTAGATTCCAACACAGCCTTACACAAGATCTGTCCTTTTATTTAGCTTTTTTTTTTTCCCTCTTCTGATTAAAAGATGTCCAACCCATGCACAGAAAGTCATTCCAATTAAGCTCCAAAATATTATAAAGGACATAACCTTTTTATTAGTGTTAAGAAGGTGCTTATTCGTCGAAGGTGTGCCAAAGCTTATTCGTCTAAGGTGTGCCAAAGAGGGTTTTTCTTTTAGGGTAAATTAATATCACAGTCATAAAGTTAGAGATTATAATCCTAATTAATGGGTCCTAGAGAAACCACTTTCACTGGTGTGTTATCTATGTCTACAAAACCATCATATTGCACCGTGCCTTTAGGCACATGTTACNCAGATCGATACCGAGAGTAACTTAGTCTGGATCATGACCAACTTCATACCTTCCATTTTGGTATCAGTCTATATTCGGTGTTACTGTTATCACGATTTTATGTCTCGATCGAATCGTTTGAGATATTTACGAGTCAACATGAATCGTTCAAGTTATTATCGTCATAATCGTTGATACTATTTTGCAAAATCCTGCACAACAAGGTATTGATTTCTCATTACGTAACGTTGCAACCGCAATGTATTACTTTCTTTTGAGTCGATAAATAATATATACCATGACCTCAAATGAGCAAGCCTAAAAGAAACCATCAGCTTTATACTTCCTACATTATTGTGATCAGCATATACGTACCACCTTTTTTATCCAGTCCTTATCTTCTTTTTCTCTTGTTGGTTGAATTCTAGTTAGATTCCAACACAGCCTTACACAAGATCTGTCCTTTTATTTAGCTTTTTTTTTTTCCCTCTTCTGATTAAAAGATGTCCAACCCATGCACAGAAAGTCATTCCAATTAAGCTCCAAAATATTATAAAGGACATAACCTTTTTATTAGTGTTAAGAAGGTGCTTATTCGTCGAAGGTGTGCCAAAGAGGGTTTTTCTTTTAGGGTAAATTAATATCACAGTCATAAAGTTAGAGATTATAATCCTAATTAATGGGTCCAAGAGAAACCACTTTCACTGGTGTGTTATCTATGTCTACAAAACCATCATATTGCACCGTGCCTTTAGGCACATGTTACTCTTAGAATATAAATAAATCAGCAATGAACATAGTATGAAAATAAATGGGTAAAATATATTTTTTGTCCCAAAGTATGCGTGTTGTGTCTATTTGGTCCATAATCTTTCAACTGTGTCTATTTGGTCCATAAATTTCCTAATTTGTATTTACGTGATCCAATTCCAAACGTCTATAAAAAAATCATGACAATTATAGTCATGTGCCAATCATGTGATTTGTAATTTTATTCTATTTGGTTTTTATCTATTTAGTCCCACGTAATTGGCGTATGACTAGAAGAGTAAACGACTTTTTTTTTTATGTTTGAGGTTGGACCATATAGATTCAAATTAAGAATTTTAAGGACGAAATAGACAATATTAGAATATTGAGGACCAAATAGACATTATAGGCATATTTTGAAGATTAAAAATGTATTTTACCCAAAATATAAAAAGTTTGAGTCCTATATTTTCATGTGATGTACTTGCAATATAAAAAGTTTGAGTTCTTTATTTTCATGTACTATTTAAATACTAATAGACTCTCTGACCATGCCTGAGGTATTATTCAGTTGAATTATTTAGTGCAGTAAAGTTATAAATTTTAAAGGTTTATTAAAGCGCAATCTAATCATACCGATTTTCTCTGAACTGTGGAGCAAGCGTGGAATAGCCGAGTTGAGACAACCCCATGTTCCAAGCGGTCCAAAAGCTTAAAGTGGTCACAGAGGCGC
>CAUOFW020000814.1:285650-385032 GCA_963454935.2 Ilex paraguariensis | reverse complement strand
CGCCCCCCCCCCCCCCCTTCCCCCTACAAAAAGGAGCAATGTTATTGAGACCTAATTTATTGACTTAATTTGTTGATCTAATTTATTATGACCTTTGGATTGACTGTGGGGCCATCAAATATTGGAATTTTGTGTTAATCCAATGGCTCTGCTGAAACCACATTATTATGTCAGCAAATTATATCAAATTTTTAGGTTTAAATAATATTACTCAAAAAAAAACCTTAATCTTTCTGGTGTATTTTTATGTTCTGGTTAAGCTTCCATGACCAACACTATTGGTTCACATCTAAACTTATTCGAATCATTTTTGTTGAAAACCAGGCATGTAGACCAGCACTTTTCAAGAAATCAATGAAACAATTTAATGTTGCATGGTGGGCTTATTCGTTCCCACTGACCTTCCTCGCTTTAGCCTCAGCAGAATATGCATCGCAGGTGAAAGGCATCATAGCACCTGGACTAATGCTCTTCCTATCCGGGCTCTCAGCATTAATATTCCTGTGTTTGATGGTTTTTACAGCATTCAACAGTGAGACACTTCTGTTAAAAAATGATCCTAGTCTTGTATTTTTCAGCAATGGAAGAATAGCTTGAAGTCAGCAAGAATGGAGGTGGTATATCAGGCCTAATTCTCTCTACTCTTGGGAAGTCTTTAACTGTAAATGATTATAAGTTTCTTCATTTCAAAGAAAATAGTTTTGTGATATATTCTTTAATAAAAGGATCGTTCCAAACATGTCTTTTTCACGTTCTCACTTGTAAACCATGTGTATCGATTAAGCCTAAGTTTTAAACAACAAAGGAGACTCAGACAAGGATGTGTGGATTTATGATTTACTCCTTGTTTATCTACTAAACCAACACGTCGGGGTTTTCTGTGAAGACTCTCCTTGTGTGAAATGAACCTCCGCTCTGATGGCATCATTAGAAATTAAAAAAATGGACCGGCGGAAAGTATACTTTTCTCAGTGAAGCACAATCAGTTAAATTGTTACGTGTTATGAACCTAATTCCGAGGGCATCATCAATAAAAAATAGAGAGAGAATTAGGAGACGCAATTATCTGGGAAAACCACATTACAATGAAACATAGCAGAATACAATCTTTCTATTTAAGCTGCAGCACAAACATATAGAACACATTCACCCCCCCCACCCCCAAACACCTTCATGATCTATTGGGTGCCAGGATACATCAGGTAAGATTTGATGGCGCTTTTTTTTTTTTTTTTTTTAAGTTTAACGGTTAGGGTGTTCAGGGCAGTTTAAGTGCATTTCAACTAATCACCTCCTTGATTCAATTAAAGATAGATCACTCACACCAGGAATAGGATATTCATGAGGAATAAATTCCTCATGACCTGACCCACAAAGTTACTAAAATTTAAACTTAAAACGTTTGAATTTACGTTTCGTCCCTGTTACTACTCAAGGTCGTGTGCTAAATTTGATGGCTTACTCAACAACCCTATTTTTATGACTTTTTTAACTCGTATTGTCAACTGATCAAGGGAGACAAACTTGAAATTATTTTTTATGTTCCTATGCGATCATATGGAGACAAATTTTGAAGTGTCTAAGCTGCTTAAACAAAGCAAGCAATGAAAACTCATCAGACAAAGCACATTAAGGCATCCACTCAGACCCCTTGTCTTTGTTCAGTTTTGTTATTAAATTCGGGCCACTAGAGAGAAGAGTTTACCTTTTGCGGGTGATGTCTATGTGGTTTCCAACATTTACATGGTGTGATATTTAACTTACGTGCTTTCTGGTGATGACTGTGAGGTTACTCAAATCAATGAAACCCATGTCACACAGTAAAACAACCTTTATTATTGCGCCTAAGTTTCAGACTACCATTCATTGCCAATGGTTGTGATCTATCAGACAAACCATAAAGGTTAAATGCAACATCACAATCCCTTTCTTGCAAAATAAAACAAAACAAAAATATGGTAAGTTACTCATCAGATGCATGTGTTATTCAAAAATTCCCAACTGCCGAAAAGCCACTGCAATGACATTATCTTCTGCAACCAAAGTAACTTCTGGTCTTAGCATCATCAAATAGGAATCAACAAATATGTCGGCAGCCCTTTACTCGACAAAAAGTTACCAAAAAAAATACAAGGAAATCAATGGCTCCAAATCATTGTCAGCAGGATAGATTTCCATATTATCTAATCACAATTTGTCTGGACAAAAATGGGTTCTACTCCACAACTTAGCTCTTAAATCAAATACACAAAGGAATAATGTAAATGCTAATTTCCACTTCTAACCCGTTTTCTGTCATTTTGTAGCATTTTCTCTTGACCTTATAAGTTGTAATCAACAAATTCATCACAACAAGACCCATAAACAAATCCAATGAAAAGTGACGAATAGCTGGTGGTTCCTACATATTCTTCTTGCTACCAGAATGCGACAATGTCCGATCCAAGGATTGCAACTGGTTCCGAAGGTTTTGGTTTTCCTCAAGCAGACGATCATACTCAAGAAGAAATCCTTCAGATTGCTTTTTCAGGGCAACTGCGTTGGCTTCTGCAGTGCCTGCCTCTTTTGTCTTTGCCTCAAGGTCTTCCTCCAGATGCTTAACTTTTGCCTTTAATGCGCCCATCTCTTCCTCCAAGGCTTTAAATTCCTCTGAAACTCCAGCTTTCCCATCCTCAAAAACTCGGTTTTGTTTCTTTACAGCTTCCATGCTCTTCCTTCGTAAACGAAGTTCTCTGATATAGTGGTGTAATCGGTCTATCATTAGTGCAAGGAATAGAGAGAATCCTGCATAAAACGACCCCAACTTGAGTGAAGAGAGGTAAAAGAGAAATGAGGATACTGAGAATTGGATTTGTTAAAATAGTGCGTAAGAGGTTTTATGCAACACAGCTCCTCTTCACTGTCCAACTTAGCCCTGTGACTCGAAAAGAACTCAAGATGTACTCACAGATGACCAGCAACAAGAAATTTCAACTAATTGTTTTTGAGATTCAACGATAGGAATATATTACTAAGGAATGTCAGAAAAAAGGAGAGGCATAACAAAGTCTGGTGCCTGCTCCAACCATACAATGCTACTAGTTAATGGTATAAGAAAACGAGCTAACTCATGAGCTACTTTATTCCCATTGCAGCAAACTCCGGACACTTCAAAATAGCGAAAACTTCTCGCTATACTCAATATCTTGTAAGATGGCTTCGAGAGGATCAGAATCCCCATCACCACTCCTAATAGATTGCATAACACCTGTAGAATCCCCTTCCAGTATGACTTCTACTAACTCTTGCTGCCTTGCGAATTGGATCGCAATTTTCGCTGCAATAGTTTCTGCTTTACGAATATCACAACTCATAACCATCCTTTTAGACAAAGCCCCTGCCCTTGGAACATTAAATTCATGCACTTGAATTACAAACTCAACCCAACATAACAACGCACTTGAATTACTGCCGGACTATAATGTCACAAAAGAATACTGTGTGTGGCCTAACATTAAGCAAATAAAGAAATAGCAATATTGCCCATCCATGTCAATTCTAAGTTTATGGTATTTTCATCCAAGAGCCTGAAGATAATTGTCAAATGTTGTACTCAAAATGAATTGTATACATAAACAAAAAGTTAACCACAAAAAGATAGTTCATAAAGCCCATCTCACAACTTATTTAAGAACCATATGCTTTGATCATCAAACACTATCTTCTCCGATCATTGTTATCTTGACAAATTGGAGAAAATCTAAATTTAGAAAAAATGACCAATTTTGATGTAGAATAACAATTTCTCACAGTTGAAATGACATAAAGATGTTATACAGTATTCAATGTGATTATGCAGAAGACCCATAAGCACCCCTCCCAGCAGAAAATTATATATTTTGTATTGTTAAAAGAATGGGAAAGAATGAATGCATGCTTAAAAAGGAGTCCATGTACAACAAAAACACAGTTTCTGAATACACAGAAATATGGACGAGCTCAACCGTTACTACAGTACATCAGCATCTCTACACAATGTTCAAACGCATGGACAGAATGATGAAAATTTATGGAAGGAAGCTAGCATTAGGAGAACTTCAATTCATTGTACAGTCAAATGAGGAAATGGGAAAATTGCGTCAAAATACAACAGAATATTCTTCAGATCACATAAGGTAGCAGTAATAAGGTTGCTTACAGCTATAAATAGAGGCATCCATAAAAAGAGTTAAGAAAGAGGACAATAATGTGACAATTTAAGAGCATTGACAAGATGGCTGCAAATGCTCAATCGACAGCTATGTAACTTCATAAAAAGAGGTGCTTGACTGCTTGGACAATTGAACAAGATCATATAGCACAAAGAGTGTAAAGTACAGATCCCTCCACAGCCAAACCAACAATTCATTGCCCTCAAATACTAATATGCGGATCCTTCAATAAGTATTGATATGGTCTGAAAGCTTAAACTATTTAGGNATCATATAGCACAAAGAGTGTAAAGTACAGATCCCTCCACAGCCAAACCAACAATTCATTGCCCTCAAATACAAATATGCGGATCCTTCAATAAGTATTGATATGGTCTGAAAGCTTAAACTATTTAGGCATCATAAAGTTCAGTAAAGTTAGGACCCTGAAAATAATTCTATAAACTCAAACTACATTTGTGTTCACCATGCAAAGCTCTTTGAATAATGTTAGGAGGTCAGTTCCCAACTAATAAGCTTAATGTCGCCACATTATTCATTTGGCATCATATTGTTACTTCCATGGTTCAAGGTCGTGGTATTGGCTATCGATTCAGAGAGCTCTAAGATACATCAGTCGCGGTGTTGGCACGTCGTGTTGCACTATCGGGTGATACGACGTAAAAGAAAGAGATTCAAGTTGTATTGTGGAATCGCAGAACCATATCGGCCAATTCAATGATGGTGATGACAACTTGGCGACTCGAGATTTACTCAGATACACCCACACAACTTGGCGGAATCGTGAGAGACTTTGAGTTTATACGTACCGTATAATAGTATCATCTTGATAGGTGCCGAATCGTATTCGACTCGGCCAACTCGTATTGGTATTGATCGATACTTTGAACTATGGTTACTTCCATATGAAAGTAAAAAAAATCTCCCAATCCATATGCATACCTTACCAACAACAATTTTCCTATTTTACACCAAAAATTAACTTTCTTCTAACTGAAACCCTAAAGAGTTAAGATACAATGGCAACGTGTTGTATTTTTACTATTGTGAGCATATATATATATATTTTTTTAATTTTTTTTTAGGGAGAGGGGTGAGAGAGTTGAACCGTTGACGTCAAGGCAAAGTCTTCACAAGGTAAGGAATACAATTGGACCAAAGGCCCACATATTGGCATAAGAACCATGGAGCATATGCATCTAGCCATCTAATGCAATCTGAAGACAGTAAACCAACCCCCATTTATTAGGGAGAGATCACACATAACTACATAAGTAATTTATAGATATCATCATATACAGAGCAGGGAGATTTAAGCAAGTGCATTGTGGAAATCTAATACAAATGTTCTACCAGAGAGATCCAGCAACACCATGCCCATCACTAACCACACACTGAATAAACCAACTAATATAGTTATTTTCAAGACCATACAAAATCTCCCAAAAGAATACTCTTTTGTCACAATTCATCAAAGTCTTAACTCTTAAGAGCTGATCAAAACAGCATATACCACTTACCTCACCCACCCAAGATTGCAATAAAAGTGATTGCACAAAAACAGTAGAGTTAAATGAGTAATGAAAATCACCACAGAAGTTACAATGCAAAATTAATCTTTCAAGGGGAGAAAGAAGAATATAAACAATACTATTGACAGCTGAAATCCAAAAGGAACAAAATTACGAATTTAGATCCATCACTCCCCAATAAACTCCAATTTCCTAAATTCGATTGCGTTCAATGGGAATTATAACTAAAGGACTCAAAATTTTATAATTTGAATTGTTTAAAGTTTGAAACAAGTAATCAGTAGTTATTCAAACCACTTACAGACGGATGAGTATCAAAAAGAGAAATTTTACCCATGAGAGAGGCTTCGAGGAGGTGTTTTGCCATGAGAACCTGATCCGTGGGATTAACATCACCATCATCGATCCAACGCTTCTGGATCTTCATCACAGTATAAACACTGGACATCATGACCACAAAAACTGTACCGCCGACAGCCTTGGCTATGATTGGGCCTTGACCCCGCTTGATACGGTCGAGACCCATTATCACCAGCTTCCTCAAAGGGGTCTTGAACACGAAGGTCACGATCAGAGCTATCTCGGCGAATATGAGAGTGAACAGAAGATGAATCATTTTGACGGATCAGAATCGAAAGTGAGAATTCAATCAAGGCTTAAGGGGTTGTAATGAGAGGTGTGTAGGTTATTAACGTAGGATATGAAGTGGGGAATCAGTGAGAGGCTTAAGGTTAGGGGGGGGTTTGGTGATGGGTGTCCAGAGAGGGAGCAGAGAGACTAGAGAGAGAAGAAGAAGAGGAAGAGGAACGGGCACACTCCGTTTTCATCGCGAATAAGGATGTGCATGCCCCTCTCTTTACTTTGAAAGATTTTCTAAATTCGTTTTTGGGGTCTTCAACAACCTTTATTTGTAGTCAACCCCCTCCACTTCTTAAAACTTCAGATTTAAGTTATAAATTGTAACCACCAAGTAGAGCTAGTAATAGTAATTGAGTTGAGCTACTCGGAGAAGGCTCAATTAGAGCTCGAATAAATTTTTAAATTCGTTTAAGAAAACGAATTCAACAAATTCGACTTGAATTCATAAAATTTGGCTCGATNATTCAACAAATTCGACTTGAGTTCATAAAATTTGGCTCGATTAACAACCTACTAGTAATTGTTAGAGTAATTCTATTAAAATTTTTTTGATACGGTACTAAAAGTTATTATTTTTAATGATAAAGTTAGATATTTTAAAGGTAAAATTGCAACTGCTTTTGATAATGAGATCATGAATATAATTTTTTTTTTGCTATCAATGAAATTATGAATTTCTTTAAACAGTTACAACTTTTATTTTATGAATTATAACTTGACCTTCAAAAGTTATAATTTAACTTTTAAAATTTATAATTTTCATGATCGATCTTAACATATTTATAATCAATCATATCCTTTGCAAATTATTATTTTACATCTAAAAAAGTTATAACTTGACTTTAGAAAATTGTAATTTTTAGTACGGTGTATCATAATCTATCATTTTAACTAAGACATTAGTTCGGCCCATAATTCTAGATATGATCTATGAATTCAACACAAAATTATCAAGAAATTAGAGAGTATGAATCGATTTGAAATGGACTAAGCAAATTTCAGGGACGAATTGTCAAACCTAACAAGTTGTAATATTATATGTTATTGCACACTTTTTGTCATGAAAAAAAATGGAAAATAAAACAGAATAAAACTCGTAATCTAATTTGAGATGTCACCACGATGAATTAACATTGGCAAAGAAGCTTTTAGGTGAAAATTTTTGGTTTGATCCGTTTGGTTACTACCCCTAAGTTCTGTGGCAGTTGTGGCCTTGTTAGTTCATTTTAATAACTACAATGTAGTATTTTCAAGTTATTAAATGCAGCCCCTTTCCTTTTTGGTTATCTGTAATAGATGACACCTTACTACGACTTTTCAACTTCATCCACTACCTAGCTAACTCATAAAGTGCATTGGAGTAATATTAAATCATTGATTGATTTCCTAATGTTGGCCTGCAAGTGAAGAATTATGTTTACCACACAGAGATTGATGAGTGTGGGGGAGGAGGGTTTGGACCACCGAGTGGGGTGCTCCAATAGAGTAATGACCAAATTTTTTATCTTGAGGTTGAAGGCTTGAATTTTAGAATTCATATTGAGATTTGATAGTTGACCGTTATATTAGCTTAAGTAAATTTATTTTTTAAAAAAATAACGGATGCAATCAAATACCTTGTAATTCCACTAATAAAAATTTATTGGATCTCTTTTACCCCCCTACCCATTATATAAAAAGAGGGAGGGTGGGGGTGGGAGAGAGAGATGATTTAAGGTTAAGTGAGAGAGTGGGGGAGGTGACCAACCATACATGCCTACATGTGCTTAGCTCAGACCTCCACGCATGAGCTATAATGGCAGTTTGATCATATTTGCTGCCCTTTTCTGATCTAAACATTCTCAATGATCATGGCCATGCAATTCTTATTATATCTTTTGAATGAGTTTGGCAACTTCNTTCCTTTTTCTGATCTACCCATTCTCAATGATCATGGCCATGCAATTCTTATTATATCTACGACAACAATGTTATTTATATTAAAATATTTATAAAATTGTATTTTTTGAATGAGTTTGGCAACTTCTTGTCTTATAAAAACATAATTTACAGGACTTACGAAGATAGAAAGTATGACAACTTATATAATAAAATACAAATGTTATTGAGATATAATTTAGGAACTTAATGTATTACAACTATTGGGTTGATAGTGTTGTTGAGACCAAGTGATAATTAAGTGTTGGGATCCATTGATAATCTAATTTAATAATAGATTGCTCGTAGTAAAAATGTTTTTTAGTAAATATTATTTTAATATGAATAGTGTTTTCCTATGCTATTACATTAAGCAACCTGGTCCATCATCATTTTGTTCAACAATGCTTTTGCCTTTTGAAAGCCTTTCATAATATTGTTCATTAGAGCTAGATCCATTATTAACGGCTATTAAAAGAAAGTAAAAAGCTAAAAGCATTTCTCTTGAGGCATCTGTCAGCTTAAAAAGTATGTATATATATTTCCAGATTCAAGCATATCCATGTTTGGAAGTAGAAAGAAGAAAGGTAACAGAAATTACAGACCAATTGTCACTTGTAGAATCCAAAAAAACAATGACGTCTCCATCAAAACTTTTATCAAATTTTCCTTATCAAACTAATGTCGTAGGTTAGATGAGAGAGTTCCTCTACAAAAGTGGATGGAACCGATTAATCTAACCACCCTTTTTAGTTTTTTTTTATTTGTCGTTCCCTCTCCTGAAGATGCATAACTAGAGGGGTTAATCCCTCAATTGACTACTACATACCTTTCGGATGCTTNTTATTTGTCGTTCCCTCTCCTTAAGATGCAAAACTAGAGGGGTTAATCCCTCAATTGACTACAACATACCTTTCGGATGCTTAAGTTTTCATTGATATTGATTTCACTACGAGAATGCTTTTGCATAAGTAGTTAGTTGTGTTCTGCTTAATTGCATCTTTTTGTGNTATTTGTCGTTCCCTCTCCTGAAGATGCATAACTAGAGGGGTTAATCCCTCAATTGACTACTACATACCTTTCGGATGCTTAAGTTTTCATTGATATTGATTTCACCATGAGAATGCTTTTGCATAAGTAGTTAGTTGTGTTCTGCTTAATTGCATCTTTTTGTGACTACTATGTACTCCATAACATTTGTTCAAGGTTAATTTTGGGCTTTTCTGATAGATGATGCAATTTCTCTAAACATTAGTGTGTCCAAGTGGTCCATTTGGATTCAATGGATTCATTTTATTTGGGTGGCTAAAGCTATTATAAAGTTTCAAATTTGTAACGACGAAAGCACAAAGCAGTGGCATTGTCCGTGGCGTAGAAATGGCCCGATTAGCTANTTTGGATTCAATGGATTCATTTTATTTGGGTGGCTAAAGCTATTATAAAGTTTCAAATTTGTAATGACGAAAGCACAAAGCAGTGGCATTGTCCGTGGCGTAGAAATGGCCCGATTAGCTATACGTATGAGGTCACTGTTTTAATGGAAACATTCCATAAGATGTCCAAATGCTCCAAAATTACATTGAATGCATCAATGAATCGATTAACAATTTATAGACAGGTTTTTTAGCACATTGAAGTTATAGCTACATGTATATATAACCATATATATACTTTGAGCACAAAATTTCAGAAAATCTTGCTTGCCGATTTTTCATCTCCTTTTCTTGATGATGAACTTGCAAGGTCCCTTAGCTCTGAGAGGCTCCTTCCCAACTGTAAAGCCACCTTCATTTCAAACAATTCCCCATTCTCTCTCCTACTCACATCACTTTCATTCAAATTTGACTCTATGGACTCCTCCATGAGACTAAAGAAACCAGCATTGCTCCTGTACATCTCGAAAACCATCCCAACTTGCCCGCCATGCTCGAATGTGTTCACTATACTTGCCAAAGCGCCACCAACGACACCAAGAACCGCGGCCCAAGCACCAAGTGAAGAAGATCCTGTAAAAGCAGACCCAACTGCTGCTAGACCTGTTAGTATTGGACCAGTTAAGGCCAGTTTTTTGTTAAGTTTCACTAATTTTTCGCCCACTTTCAAGTAGTTTGCTTTGTCCTTCCTCTCCACTATCCCCATTAGCTCTCTCATTTCATCTTCCAACTTTCCATTCCAACCATTCCAATCCATTTTCCCACTATTCTCTTTCATTTTTTGTCCTAGTTGTTTAGGCCACCATACTGCTGGCTCCACTGTAGATGGGAATTTTTCGAGCATCACGCCAATTAGAGGAAGAGGGTAGGCCCTGTCAAGAGCCACAACTTTCTCCATTGCTTCCTTCACATCACTGCCCGTAGGACTACCAATTGTTACAAGTGTTTGAATTTGTCCATGAAGCTGCTTAAACAACCTTGCAGCGTTTTGTTGTTCTTCAACAAGTTGGGATGGTTGAATTTTGTTCATAATCCATAGGATCCCTGTTGCTGACAAATACATTATAGTAGAAGCGAGCTTGACTGCCATTATAGGAGCACCGAGAGCTCTTGTAGCTGCAATTCCAGTCATGATTGCAGCGGCAAGAGTGATTGCATTGATGGATGTTAAAAGCAGGCTGTTCCAATTGTTTCTTTGCTCTCCAATGTTCTTGTGTATCTCTACTCTATCTGCAACAGCCTCCATTATTGCATATAGCTTTGCAATCACGATGGGATCAGAATCATTGGCTTGAGGCCTAATCTTAGGCGAATTCGAGTGTTTTTCAATTTTAGTCGTGGTGGTAGTAGTGTAATTACCACTTTTCAAGTCCAGTTCCTCCACCAAACCTCTGATAGTTGGTAGGTTTGGCAGAGAGAGAGTACTTGTCCGGAGTTTTGGCAGATTGGTAGGGGCTGCAATTCTCCTTCTTTGGTTCTGGCCGGAGGAAATAGAACCAGAAGCACACAAAAAACTTGAAGCTTGAAGGGTTGCCATGTCCACTGCTACAATGATCTCACTTCTTGTTATTGCAACTACAATTGTGAAAAACTTGGGTGTTGAATGGTTTAGAACTTCAGATTTAGAAGGGTTTTGGGGATGATCTCTTCTTGGGTTCTTGTGGCGGTGAGTATTGAGTAACTTGGGCTTTGAAAAGAACTGATTAGGGTTGGAGTTCTTAAATGGTGGCAATGCTATATATATAGCATGAAATTGACATAAAAATCAAAGGCTGAATAGGTCTTGCTATTCAACGTTTGAAAATCTGACGGATATTAGACTATTTCTTGTTCAGGGTCTTCTTAACATTCCTATATATATATATATTTAACAGGTCCTACATTGACCTTGTGAAACTTGTCTCTCATATTGACTTTCAACACACAAAATTAGTACAATTTTGAATAGCCATGGGGACAAAGGCCTTGGCCAACTCAGTCAAATATCAACTAATTTAACAGATTACTATTTGAACTCTAGTTAGTAAAACTAGTAGCCGAAATATGAACCTATTATCTTAAAAAAAAAAAAAATATGAACCAGCTGACAAATATGAATGATCATCTACAATACAATGGGAACACCAAAATCAATTTGTGGAGCGAGACATTCCTCATCAAAACACGTTACTCAATTGAACGCGAGATTCAAATATTAAAGTTAAGTTGGTTAAAGGTAGAAAATTCAAATGAGTTAAATTAAATATAATCTAAACACTTATCAATTAGCGAGTGGGATGGGATAAGAGCTTAATTTTTTTTTGAGTAAATTGTATCAATGGTTTCTGAGGTTGACCATTGTTGCACTTTCGTTCTTAAAATTCTAATTTCGTCAATTTTATCTTCAATGTTCACACATTGACCTATTTTGGTCTTTACCTCNTGAGTAAATTGTATCAATGGTTTCTGAGGTTGACCATTTGTTGCACTTTCGTTCTTAAACTTCTAATTTCGTCAATTTTATCTTCAATGTTCACACATTGACCTATTTTGGTCTTTACCTCTAACTTCCGTCTAAAAAATTAATGGAAAATATTATGTGCCAAATGCATGAGGGTAATAAGGCACATTTTTGATATTTTATAACTATTTATCTTTCCTTTCATGCTTCTCCTTCCTTTTTTTTTTTCTCTTCTCTCTCCCTCAGAAATCATTCACGNGGACATTTTTCATATTTTATAACTATTTATCTTTCCTTTCATGCTTCTCCTTCCTTTTTTTTTTCTCTTCTCTCTCCCTCAGAAATCATTCACGTCCTAACACAGAAAGACATCCCTCTCTCCCTCTCTCGCACTCTCTCTCGTCACTATATCTCCATCTCTAAACCCAACACAGTTGATGAACTCGAAATCAACTGGGCTAGGCCCAATGGATTAATGAGGCCCAAGACACCAGCACCAAGAGGAGCCCAAGTCACCAAAGCCCAAAAGAGACACCCAAGGGGGTCATCGCCCAAAGGAGACACCCAAGGAGTGCCGCCTATGGGTTGGCCCTCCAGTCTGTCCTTCACCCTCCTCACCTTGCCACTCCGACTCAAGTTCGACCTATCTCAGGATCCTCCTCCCGACGGAATAGGAGCACGAGGGAGAGAATATGGGGATATGTACAGAGATCTAATCCTACTTTAATTATACTTACCAAAATAGTAGAAACTCTCTCCCTCACTTCACCGTCTTACCATACCTATATAATGTAAGCCCTCTCCACATAGAGGGTATGACCTTGATGCCTCTACACTTTGAGATTTCTACACACATTACACCTCCCTACACCCATTACTTCTCTCTTCTCACCATTGTAATTTTCTTAAAGTGTACTCTCCCAATTACATTATTTATCAATAATGATCTCCGACCACCATTGTCGTTCTCGAGAGTAGAGTAGGTTATCCGAACCGAACCACTATAAATTTTTGTGTCGATACCATATTTATTGTTTTGCCATTGATTGCTTGATTTATTGTTCATTAATTATACCCTTACATACACTTTGACTGTTGATTTTGCACAATATAATTTTGTGCATCATCAACAATTTTTTCTCTATTTGGTTATTACATCTCTACCCCCCAAAGTCAAAGAGATTTTTAGTGGTGGAATGATGAACAGTTGGGAGGGGGAGCTTGCTCAGGTGGTGTTAGGCGTATGAGTTTTGTAATGTTTGTTTTGGTTATGGTGCATATTGTATGTGTGTTAGATGCTGAGAATGTAAGAGGGCAAAGAGAGAGAAGAGAAGAGAAAGACAGGAGATGGATTCCAGCGGTGGCGATCGATTCCAACAGTGACCCGATTCCAGGGGCGAAGCCTTGCGCAGAGAGAGAGATAAGGTGGTTGCTGGCGAGAGAGAGAGAGAGAGAGAGAGAGAGAGAGAGAGAGAGAGAGAGATGGGATTGAAGAGAGAAAGGGCAATATTTTTTTATTTTTTTTGTGAGACTATTTTATTTTTACATGTATGCCCAATGTTTTGGAGTATAATGAACAAAATGTCCCTTAATACCTTCATGTGCTTGGCACATGACATTTTTCGTTAGTTTTTTGGATGAAAGTTAGAGGTAAGAACTAAAATGAGTCAATGTGTGAATATTGAGGACGAAATTAGAAGTTTATGGGCAAAAGTGTAACAAGTGGCAAATTTCAAAGACCATTGGTGCAATTTACCCTTTTTATTTTTATTTTTAAGGGGACAAACTGTGTTTAATTTAAACATAAAAAAGAAATTGATTAAAAACAAACACCAAGGAATTAACGTCTACAATTTAAACATAAAAAAGAAATTGACAAAAAACAAACACCAAGGAATTAACGTCTATGAAACACAAAACCCACACAGGATTACATCTCTGTTATTCTTGATGATTAATACACAAGGGATACATATATGAGTAACAAACATAATCATATTCCTTAATTTTAGGGATTGACATAAATCAAAAATTAAATTATTCTACTAAATCTGATTGACTAATTATCACATAATATCCCATAAATATTGAGATATATCTTTATATTCAACACTCCCTTCAAGTTGGATACAAAATTATAGATATGAAGTGACGAACTTGACCAATGAACTGGCTGCCAGAATGACGTCTCTATTGAAGTTGCCATGACCGCAGCAATTGAGATTGCACTAAATGATTTATCATGTAGAATTTGTTGTTGAGGTCTGTCTGGATAAACTCCCCCGAGTTGAAATGAGTGAAGCTGATAACAGCCATTCTGAAATTGCTGACTTGAATGAAGTTGATACCAACTTCTTCTGAAATGGGTGAAGCTATTGAGAACACAACACCCAGAGAACAATAATATAGTAGTTACTGGAGACCTATAATAGGAAACGGACGACAAAGCCCAAATTGCTGAGAAACTGGCCGAGGCAAAGTTGACAATAACTCAGCTCTTCATAATATGAAACTTGGATTCGGAATTGATCCAGAAAACCCATGGAACAAAACTCCATCAAATGTTATGGAGGATTTTATGCCTTAGTCTGCTAAAGATGACGAGACTTGTTTTAAGGAATAGATTAAAGACATACTAGCATCATTGCTAGAAAGAATTGCCCAATCGTCGGTGGAGCGGAATATGGAGAAGAATGAAACGGTGAAGAATCAACTGCTATGATATTATGTTAAATTTAAACATAAAACGGTTAACCGTAAATTGTATTCTAAAATATTGTTTGAATTTCAATTTCCACCCTCAAAAATCAAAAATTTCAATTTATATTTGTATCAATGCGCACCTAAAACTAACGGTCGTTAATTCGCCGTTTAAAACTAAATGGATAAAGTATACATAGATTCATTTATACTTGTCACTTAATCATTTGAACCTCCTCATATTTAGAATATTACTTATACACCTCCTAACGTTTGTACATGTGTAAACACATAACCCTTTGTCATTGATATTTATTAATATAACCATTAAAAAAATATGATTTCATCCTAATAAAAAATTATAATTTTCATATTACCATTTATTTTGTAAACTCGCTATATTTTAAAGTTCAAAATTAAACTTACCATTTGAATGTCCAATATAATGCAGGTATTTATATAATGTTCTTTATATTCAATGCAGTACATCGCTTAAACAAAATTATTTAAATGCCCAATTGGGAGAATATTTTTAGTCATATTTGAATTCTAAAGGAATGTTGGTGTAATATCTTAAATGTGAGTGGTCTAAGTGATTAAATGAAGCATGAGGGGATAAAGGTGTAATTTATTAATTTAGTTTTAATCGATAAACTGATTGATACTGATTTCTATCTTTGATGGTACAAATTAAGATTTTTGATCTTTCATGGTGTAAATTGAGATTTGAATGACCTTTCGTGGTGTAATTTGAGATTAACTCGACATAAAAAAGAAATTGATAAAAAAACTAACGTGATTGGAGCAACACACAAAACCAATGCAGGACTACGTCTCCGGTAACTGAACAGAAAATGAAAGAGAAAAATGCCATTGTAAAATCAGATTAAATCCAAGGAATCTCATTGAATCGTCATGCTCATAACTTTTTTTTTTTTGGGGTCAAGGTCATGCTCATAACTTAATAATATTGTATAACTAGTTTTTGTTGGACATTTTTGATTTGATCCGTTTGGTCGCCGCCTCTAAGTTCTGGCAGTAATATATGCCGTTGTTGGCTCATTTGATAACAACAGTGTGTATTTTCAAGTTCATAGCGTTGGCCCTTTCTTTGGCTATTGTAAATGATTTCTTGTTCATATGCCTCTGCAACTCCAACAAATACCTGAAGTGCCTTGGAGTCGCACTAAATCATGGAGATTCTTATTCATAGGCATCCGTTTCTTTCATTGCTATCTCGCCTAAGGTGAATTCAAGTGAGATCTATTGTATAAATTGATTTTTATATCGATATATGATGGTTTGCTATACTGTCTTCAACTTATTCTTTTATGACTTTGTTAAAGTGTCAAACATTAAGAAGAGCCTAATCATAATGAAGAATCGTCTCAACCAAGCATCTTTTGGGATGTGAATACACCATAATTTCTAAGCGTTCGTTAAACGAGTTGTGATTATTTGTATCTTTTTATGATTAGTTCTCCTTACCATTCCTCCAAGCCGAATTTAAGGCTTTTTTTTATGATAATTTATGTAATTGCTGTCAAATGTTGATAAATATGGCAATATGTGTATAAAGCAACATTAGCAATGTCCAAATGCAAGAATACTTTTGCATTGAATCAATTAATCAACCGGTTAACAGATTATAGACAGATTTGTACATTAGGCTGAAGTTAGTGCAACATTTACATGAAATGGTATACTTATAAATCACCAATTTTAGAAAAGCTTGTTTGCAAATTCTTCATCAGTCTCTCCCTTTCTAGATGATGAAGCTGCAAGATCCCTTAGCTCTGAGAGGCTCCTTCCCAACTGCAAAGCCACTTTCATTTCAAACAATTCCCCATTCTCTCTCCTACCCACATCACTTTCATTCAAATTTGACTCTACGGACTCCTCCATCAGCCTAAAGAAACCAGCGTTGCTCCTGTACATCTCAAACACCATCCCTACTTGCCCGCCATGCTCGACTGTGTTCACTATGCTTGCCAAAGCGCCACCAACGACACCAAGCATCGTGGCCCAAGCACCAAGTGAAGAAGATCCTGCAAAAGCAGACCCAACTGCTGCTAGACCTGTTAGTAATGGACCGGCTAAGGCCAATGCTTTGTTCAGTTTCACTGCTTTTTCAGCCAATCTCAAATAGTCTGCTTTATCTTTCCTCTCCATAATCCCAACTAGTTCTCTCATTTCCTCTTCCAACTTTCCATTCCAACCATTCCAATCCATTTTCCCATTATTCCCTTTCATTTTTCTCCGTCGTTGTTGGGGCCACCACACTGCAGGCTCCACTGCAGATGGGAATTTTTCAAGCATCACGCCGATTAGAGGAAGAGGATAGGCCCTGTCAAGAGCCAAGACTTTCTCCATTGCTTCCTTCACATCAACAACTGTAGGATTACCAATTGACACAAGAGTGTGAATCTGTCCAAGAAGCTGCTTGAACAACCTTGAAGCGTTTCGTTGTTCTTCGACAAGTTGAGATGGTTGAAGTTTATTCATAATCAACAGCATCCCTGTTGCTGACAAATACATTAGAGTAGAAGCGGTCTTCACCGCCATCATAGGAGCACTGATAGAACTTGTCGCTGCAATTCCAGTCATGGTTGCAGCAGCAAGAGTGATTGCATTGATGGATGTTAAAAGCAGGCTGTTCCAATTGTTTCTTTGCTCTCCAATATTCTTGTGCATCTCCACTCTATCCGCGACAGCCTCCATTATTGCATATAGCTTTGCAATAACCATGGGATCAGAATCATTGGCTTGAGGTTGAAGCCTAGGGCTAGTATTATTCTTAGGCGAATTCGACTGTCTTTCAAGGTAAGTTTTGGTGGTAGTTGCACTACTCAACGCCAATTCCTCCACCAAACCTCTAGTTGGAAGTTTTGGCTGGGAAAGATTACTTGTCCGGAGTTTAGGAAGACTGATAGTGGCTGTAATGCTTCTTCTTTGATGCCGGGATGACACAGAACCAGAAGCACACAAAAAGCTTGAAGCTTGAAGGGCCATCTCCACTCCTATAATGATCTCTCTTCTTGTTATTGCAACTAAAATTGTGATATACTTTGGTGTTGAATGGTTTACAACTTCGGGTTTAGAAGAGTTTTCTGAATGATCTCTTCTTGGGTTCTTGTAGTGGTGAGTATTGAATGATTTAGGCTGTGAAGCGTAGTAATTGGGTTGGAGTTCTTACATGCAATGGTAGCATATATATAGGAGAAAGTTGACATACAAACCCAAGGCTGTTCAAAAGTTTGAAAGATCTGAAGGCTTAGACTAGTTCTGGTCTAATGGTTTATGATCTAGCCCTTCATTTTGTCTGCTTACTAGGTCTTAAAATAGGTCCTATATTGACCTTCTCAACTGGTCATATATATTGACTTTCAACACACATAAAAACTAAGAGATTATTTTTGGAGTTGTCTACAGTCCTAAAAAAAAATTTGGTATCGTTTATTATTTTTATGGATATTTTTATTATTTCTATGATTATTTTTATTATTGTTGTGATACCTAAAAAAAATGATAAAAATAATTACTATAATAATGATAAAAATACTCACAAAAGTGATAAATCAGATAAAAAATTAATAATTTTTTTTTGTACCAAAAAATATGGTTAAAATATTCACAATTATAATAAATTTTTTTTTTAAAAAAATACTCATAAAAAATAATAATTTTAGAGATATAGTACGAAATGTTTTTTTATTTAGTATCATAGTCAAGTCCATTTATAATTATAACATAATATATGTCACTCATCAGGAGTGGGAAAGAATAAGAGTTTATTTCTTTTCGCAAACAGCTACCCAAAAAAAAAAAGAAAAAACCCAACAGGTTAATATGGAAAATCACCAATTAATAAAGCCACTGGCTGATGTAAATTAGACATTTAGAAGTCTAATTCAAGGTATTTATCAAGCATATGTTACTGAAAAGGAGATCGCAGTGCCATGCATATTACGTATGTTTATTTGTCATATTAGACAGTTATCATAATCAAACCGAATCACACAACAAAGCTTTTGTTCCGATTATTATACCTGTCAATATGTATAATTATTCACTTCTAGTTTTCATTTCTACCTCGGTTTCAACAGTACTGAAGAAGATTAAAATTCAACTAATCTCATGGTATCTTCATGCTTATACATAACATGTACAAGGCACAGTCAGGTGTTCTGGCGTAGCAGTATTTTGTAGATTGTAATGGATCAGCAGTGAGGTATGCAATTCAATGACATCAATAATAGATTTGTTCAAAGGAGAAAAGTAAATAATCTTAAGTGTTTCAAACTTTGATCCAATTTTTGAATATTATATCCTCTTTATCATACCAATGAGTAACGGAATGGGTAATGAGCAATTCAATGACATCAATAATAGATTTGTTTACAATTTTGATCCCATTGAATATTATCTCATTGATGTTGACGGAATGAGTATAAAAAATTAACGGAATAATCACATTGCATCATTTTTAATATACTAAGGGTGTAATATGGAAAACCTAATCATTGAAAATGCAAAAGTGAGAATTCTTAAATCTTTCAAGGTGCAAAATGAAATTCACCCAACATTTCCTCATTTTTATTACATAGTCACATTTAATTTATTGTTTTCATTTTGACTTATTATAGAAGGACGGCTATGCCTCCCCTTTTTATGATTCATAATCTTGTTTCACCACTTGTTATCAAACTATAAGGTTAAATAACATTAACCTCAAATAGGTAAAAGCAATGGGTTTATATGTAAAGTTTGGGCAAACTCCAAGCTTAGGCTTAAGTTTTTGGGATTGGTTTGTATCCAACTTGAGGATGAGCCCACTTGATGTATCAGTGACACAAATTAAGAGTAGAGTCTCATATATATAGCCAAATAATATAACAAAGTGACCTAAACATCCTTGTGTCTAGGCAAAATATAAAAGTCATAGTAAAGGTAAAAAAAGAAAAATAAACTCTAATAAATTATATTATACTCCAATACTCCCCCACAAGTTAGGCGCAAAAATATTAACTAAGTCAAGCTTGACAACAGTCCCGAAGAATGGATAGAGTGACTGGTTTGGTGAACATATTTGCAACCTAATCACTGGTTCCCCCAACCAATGGAGTGACAATACCATAGCTAACCTTCTCCCGAAGAAAATAAACATCAATCTCTATATACTTCGTCCTCTCGTGTAATACTGAGTGAGAACTAAGTTGAATAGCAGATTAATTATCATATTATAATGTAGATGAAGAAGTCACTGAAAATCTCAACTCAACAATAATCGATTGTAGTCAGATAATCTCACAAGTACCAAGTCTTAGTGTCTAATACTCTGTCTTTGCTGCGAGCGAGAGACAATTAAATGTTTCTTACTTTTTCAAGAGTTAAGATGAGCCATTCGAAAAGCAAAGAAATCCGTAGTAGATCGATCGTCACACGTTTCTCTATAATTTGAATATGAATAACGGACTAAAGAACCAATTTGTGATCCTGATACATAGAATAACTCAAGTCCAAGACAAGACTTGAGGTACCAAAGAATATGATAAACTGTATAAAGATGTGGCTGACACGGCCAGTGCATGAACTGGCTAACTCAACTAACAGCGAATGAATTGTTTGGTCTAATGTTGAGTAGGTAGATAAATCTACTTACCAACTTTTGATAGACAGTCGAATCACTCAACTCCTCACCTTCAGCAATAAACTTTAGGTTTGGAATCATGGGTGATGATGCTGGTTTGCACCAACTGTCTGAGAGAAGATCCATAACATATTTTTTTTGAGAAAGAACAATACCCTTGTTGTTATGGGCAACCTCAATCCCAAGATAGTATCGCGAAAATCCAAGGTCCTTCACATCGAAGGCCTTCCCTAAGTGTCCCTTTGACCTATGCAATCTTAAATATATCATCTCAAGTAATAATAATATCATCAACATAAATCAAAAAGATGACACACTGTCCATAAGTATTTCGTCGAATGAAACAAGTATGATCAGAATGACATTTAGTGAACCCTAAACGTACAACTACACCACTAAAGCGAGAGAACTAGACTCGTGGTGACTGCTTTAGTCCATTAAGAGACTTACGTAGTGGATATACATTTTCAGCATACTCCCCCTAACCACGAAAGCCCGATGGTGCATCTATATAAATAATCTCATCCAGATCACCATGAAGAAATGTTTTCTTCACATCTAACTGATGAAGAGGGCAAGAGTGCTCCGCAGCCAAAGAAATAATCAATCAAACAGTAGTCAATTTTATCACGATGGCAAAGGTAGCACCAAAATCACGACCTAGTACTTGAGTAAAGTCCTTCACCATAAGCCTAGTCTTGTGACGATCAATAGTACCATCTGTAAAAACCTTCAAAGGCTAGTTTGTTTCAAAGATTAGAGTGATATAAGGAGGTGGTATTAGAGAAATAGTACGTGAGACCGATCTTATATCTTGTTTGTTTAACATTTTATAGCTAGTATTATTTTTTGGGTCGTAATACCGACACGCTATGAACAGTAGTCATAATACATTGTAGATTATCTTAATGAATATCACCTATCCGGTGGTATTATATGCCCGGCACAAATAAGATGGAGGTATAATAGAGTAAAAAGACCCAACTGCCCTCATGTACAATTGTCTTTTTAAGGTTACAAGGTTACAATTGTCTTTTTACAGGTCATAGCCGTAATTATTGATTTTTTTAAGTAGGTATTACACAGTTTATATTTGTGACAAACAAACAAGGGGAAGAATTAGAGTATAGTTTAAGACCGGGTATAATATATCATTGGATCGGAGTGGAATAGATATAAAATTTTATACCACCTAAATTTTATACTCGAAACAAATAGGCCCCAAGGTATAAATCTAGTGGTAGCCAACAGGCTTCACCCCTTAAGGTAAAGAGGCAGGATCCCACATATGATTACGTTGAAGAGCCTCCGTCTCCGTTTGCATGGCAAGAACCTACTGCGGCTCCTGTATTACCTCTGAAACAGAACGAGGCATCGGTGTATCAGATAAGACCATATTATAAGCTCGAAATGTTGGAGATAGAGCATCATAAGAAACATAAGTAGAGATCGAATATAAAATTCTGGCGATCCAACTATAAAGAACAACTAGACATCGCGGATAACGACGCCCTAAATCATCATCCTCCACAGGCAATGTCTCATCTGGTAAAGTAACTGACTCAGTATCTATAATCTCATCAGTACTAACAATAGGTACATCAATATGCTCAATGAACTAAGAAATATTAACTGCATCGCCTGAGGTAGAAAGGACATCACTATGGGAATGAGAGTGAGGGTGACGATCATAAACCTACAAAGGAAGAGAATCTGGTGACTCTATACTGACAGGGATGAGTGGTTCTAGAGGACGAGAGACTGATGACTCTGTAGTNCAATCATAAACCTGCAAAGGAAGAGAATCTGATGACTATATGCTGACAAGGATGAGTGGTTCTAGAGGACGAGAGACTGATGACTCTGTAGTGGTAGTGACCAATGACTCTGGCTCCTATGGTAACGAAAAATCAAACAGAGGATCATTAACTAAAGGGCAAACAGAGGGCTAGAAGAAAAATAAAGAATATGTTCAAGAAAGGTAACATCTACACTATTATATATACGGCGCCTAATAGGATCATAACACCGAAACCCCTTGGACTGATGACAATAGTCCATAGTGACACAACAAATTGCTTTATCACTAAGCTTATGACGAGTAGGAGATCGAACCTGAACAAAATGTGTGCAGCCAAAAACACAAGGGGGGATCGAAAAAAGTTTTTGCTCAGGGAATAAGACCTATAAGGGAGCCCTATACTGAAGAACATGACTCGGTGTACGATTGCACAGAAAGATAGAAGTCAAAGCAATAAAATGCCAATAAAATTTTGGTACCCCTCATACCTCTAAGCATACAACGTACTATCCCTATCAGACTCCTATTTTTTCTTTCTGCAACTCAATTTTGCTCAGGAATATATGGACAAGTGAGCTACTGAAAAAAATCTTGGGAAGAAAGGTGAAACACTTAGGCATCAGACACATATTCTTTGGCATTATTCGAACGAATAACACGAACAATGACATCAAATTGTGTCTTAATCATTTGGAGAAACTGAGTGATAACAGAGAGTACATCAGACTTCCTATGCAAAAGATAGATCCAAGTACAACGAGTATGGTCATCTATAAATATCACATAGTATCGAACACCTGACAAAGCAGTAACAAGAAAGAGTCCCCAAATGTCAATATATTAGGTTAAATGGTTTGGGTGATTGGTGCATGCTAGGAATATAATTGGTCCGAACATGTTTCGATAGGGAACATATAACACAATCAAGTTTACCACCAACACATGCATTGTTGAAAGTAGGAAATAACATACATAAATATTTAAAATTTGTATGTCTAAAACGATCATGCCACAACTGAACAGTTTGTAATGAAAAATCATAACGACAAGTACTAGGTAAAATACTAGCATACAAACTAGGAACAGATAAAGACAAAACAAGTGCAGGTGATGGAGGTAGAAGATCTGGTGAAACTAGAGGTGGATCGCCTATATAATTCAACATGTCCCCTGATAATAATCATTCTGGTACTCAGGTCCTACAAATAACACGAATCAGATAAGAACATAGCCGCACAGTAAAAATCTCTGATTAACTGATGTACAGATAATAGGTTCATGGCCAGCTTTAGTGGTGTTCAAATTTTTGATTGACTACAATTTTTTACCCTACACGACCTTACCCTACCCTATTGAATGGCTAGCCGCAAAAATCATGTAGGAATGCGAAGGAGTTTTTGGTCTTCCGGTCAAATCGGGTAGGAATGCAGAATATCCATCAATTTCTGTATTCCTACCCTATCCTACCCGCAAAAAATATATTTAATATATTTATATTTTTTTTAGTAATTATAAGAGTATTTTATGTGCTATAAATTATATTATAACATTGTTATTGTTGTGGATATTTGAATTGCGAAAATGTGGACTTATTTTTTCTGTAGGTTACATGATTTGTGGTAAACTAGTGAACTATTGGAGTAGTTATGATTTTAATGTGTTTCATATGGTTTAAACTTAAAATAATTATTTGTATTTGTGTAACAATTATGATAGATTGATTTTCATACTTTCTTATGTTTTATTATAATTGTTATCGTAGTTGTTTAGGTTTTAATATTATTGATTTATTGTGTTGTTAAATTGGTATATGTTATTTAATTAAATTATTAAAATGATCTAAAAATTAATAGTTACAAAAATTTTTACCCGATTTTCTACCTTATTTCTTACTCAATTATTCGCGTAGGAAGTCGAATAGGAATACCACACCTGATCGGGTAAGGTAGGCCAAAAAAAAATTCTTCTGCAAAGTATCGGGTTAGAAGATGAAAGACAATATTTTCTACCCGTAGGGTAGGGTGAACACCCCTAACCAGCTTTTGCACATGAAAAATCGAATACAATGTAAATCCATCTAGGAGGTGGGTTGTACCCCTACTAACAACTGCCTATCAAAAATTGTGAAGTGATGGGTCTCACCAACCATACCATCATTCGCACCTAAGTCCAGCATCTAAAAGGGAGATGGACTGACGCAAGCATGAAAAATATATTTTAAAAACTCTCAAAAATAAAAGGGAGATATAACTCAGCTCTTCATAATATGAAACTTGGATTCGGAATTGATCCAGAAAACCCATGGAACAAAACTCCATCAAATGTTATGGAGGATTTTATGCCTTAGTCTGCTAAAGATGACGAGACTTGTTTTAAGGAATAGATTAAAGACATACTAGCATCATTGCTAGAAAGAATTGCCCAATCGTCGGTGGAGCGGAATATGGAGAAGAATGAAACGGTGAAGAATCAACTGCTATGATATTATGTTAAATTTAAACATTTTACGGTTAACCGTAAATTGTATTCTAAAATATTGTTCGAATTTCAATTTTCATCCTCAAAAATCAAAAATTTTAATTTATATTTGTATCAATGCGCACCTAAAACTAACGGTCGTTAATTCGCCGTTTAAAACTAAATGGATAAAGTATACATAGACTCCTTTATACTTGTCACTTAATCATTTGAACCTCCTCATATTTAAAATATTACTTATACACCTCTTAACGTTTGTACATGTGTAAACACATAACCCTTTGTCATTATTATTTATTAATATAACCATTAAAAAAATATGATTTCATCCTAATAAAAAATTATAATTTTCATACTACCATTTATTTTGTAAACTCGCTATATTTTAAAGTTCAAAATTAAACTTACCATTTGAATGTCCAATATAATGCAGGTATTTATATAATGTTCTTTATATTCAATGCAGTACATCGCTTAAACAAAATTATTTAAATGCCCAATTGGGAGAATATTTTTAGTCATATTTGAATTCTAAAGGAATGTTGGTGTAATATTTTAAATGTGAGTGGTCTAAGTGATTAAATGAAGCATGAGGGGATAAAGGTGTAATTTATTAATTTAGTTTTAATCGATAAACTAATTGATACTGATTTCTATCTTTGATGGTACAAATTAAGATTTTTTATCTTTCATGGTGTAAATTGAGATTTGAATGATCTTTCGTGGTGTAATTTGAGATTAACTCGACATAAAAAAGAAATTGATAAAAAAACTAACGTGATTGGAGCAACACACAAAACCCATGCAGGACTACGTCTCCAGTAACTGAACAGAAAATGAAAGAGAAAAATGCCATTGTAAAATCAGATTAAATCCAAGGAATCTCATTGAATCGTCATGCTCATAACTTTTNCATCTCAAACACCATCCCTACTTGCCCGCCATGCTCGACTGTGTTCACTATGCTTGCCAAAGCGCCACCAACGACACCAAGCATCGCGGCCCAAGCACCAAGTGAAGAAGATCCTGCAAAAGCAGACCCAACTGCTGCTAGACCTGTTAGTAATGGACCGGCTAAGGCCAATGCTTTGTTCAGTTTCACTGCTTTTTCAGCCAATCTCAAATAGTCTGCTTTATCTTTCCTCTCCATAATCCCAACTAGTTCTCTCATTTCCTCTTCCAACTTTCCATTCCAACCATTCCAATCCATTTTCCCATTATTCCCTTTCATTTTTCTCCGTCGTTGTTGGGGCCACCACACTGCAGGCTCCACTGCAGATGGGAATTTTTCAAGCATCACGCCGATTAGAGGAAGAGGATAGGCCCTGTCAAGAGCCAAGACTTTCTCCATTGCTTCCTTCACATCAACAACTGTAGGATTACCAATTGACACAAGAGTGTGAATCTGTCCAAGAAGCTGCTTGAACAACCTTGAAGCGTTTCGTTGTTCTTCGACAAGTTGAGATGGTTGAAGTTTATTCATAATCAACAGCATCCCTGTTGCTGACAAATACATTAGAGTAGAAGCGGTCTTCACCGCCATCATAGGAGCACTGATAGAACTTGTCGCTGCAATTCCAGTCATGGTTGCAGCAGCAAGAGTGATTGCATTGATGGATGTTAAAAGCAGGCTGTTCCAATTGTTTCTTTGCTCTCCAATATTCTTGTGCATCTCCACTCTATCCGCGACAGCCTCCATTATTGCATATAGCTTTGCAATAACCATGGGATCAGAATCATTGGCTTGAGGTTGAAGCCTAGGGCTAGTATTATTCTTAGGCGAATTCGACTGTCTTTCAAGGTAAGTTTTGGTGGTAGTTGCACTACTCAACGCCAATTCCTCCACCAAACCTCTAGTTGGAAATTTTGGCTGGGAAAGATTACTTGTCCGGAGTTTAGGAAGACTGATAGTGGCTGTAATGTTTCTTCTTTGATGCCGGGATGACACAGAACCAGAAGCACACAAAAAGCTTGAAGCTTGAAGGGCCATCTCCACTCCTATAATGATCTCTCTTCTTGTTATTGCAACTAAAATTGTGATATACTTTGGTGTTGAATGGTTTACAACTTCGGGTTTAGAAGAGTTTTCTGAATGATCTCTTCTTGGGTTCTTGTAGTGGTGAGTATTGAATGATTTAGGCTGTGAAGAGTAGTAATTAGATTGGAGTTCTTACATGCATGGTATAGCATATATATAGGAGAAAGTTGACTAACAAACCCAAGGCTGTTCAAGAGTTTGAAAAATCTGATGGCTCAGACTATTTCTTGTCTAATGGTTTGTGATCTTGCCCTTCATTTTGGCTGCTCACAGGGTCTTAAAACAGGTCCTATATTGACCCTCTCAACTGGTCATATATATTGACTTTCAACACACAAAAAACTAGCAGATTATTTTAGAAGTAGTTCCAAAAAAAATGGTTATTATTAATTATTTTTGTAAATATTTTTATTACTGTTGTGGTATCAAAAAAATGTGATAAAAATACCTATAAAAGTGATAAATCAGATATAAAAGTGATAATTTTTTTTTGTACCGAAAAAAGTGATTAGAATAGCCACAAAAGTAATAAAAATATTCATAAAAATAATAAATTATTCACAAAAATATTAAATTTTGTTATTCACTATCATGGTCAAGTCAATATTTGAAACAGCCAACGGGGCAAAGGCTTTGGCCAACTCAACCATTTTGTCTTGGCTATTCCAGACATGTCAAATCAACCAACTTGAGATAATCTAATCATTAAAAACAACTTATAATTATAACTTATTGTATGTCACTAATCACGGGTGAGAAGGAATAAGAGTTTATTTCTTTTCGCTGGTAACTACCTAAAAAAAAAAAAAAAAAACCAACAGGTTAATATAGAAAATCAACTACGACTCTAATGTAAATTGAATATTTAGAAGTCTAATTTAAGAAAGTAATCAAGCATATATTTTTGAAAAAGAAATTACATTTGCCCTGCATATTATGTATGTTTATTTGTCACATTGTTAGACGGTTATCAAACCCAATCACCCAATAAAACATTTATCTCAATTATTATATCTGTCAATATGCATAATTATTCACCTCTATTTTTCATCTCTACCTCGGTTTCAGCACTGTATTAGAGTATTTAAGAAGATTAAAATCCAACTAATCTCGTGATATCTTCATGCATATACATAACTTGTACAAGGCATAGTCAAGTGTTCTGGCATAGCAGTATATTGCGGGTTGAAATGGATCAGCAGTGAAGTAAGCAATTCAATGACATCAATAATAGATATGTTCGAAGGAGAAAAGTAAATAATCTCAAGTGTTTCAAACTTTGATCCAAAAATTTGAATATTATATCCTATTTGTCAGACCAATAAGATCCGTAAGTTCTCTTCGGAATTTTAATTGAAATATTTTAGAGAGAGTCTTACTTCGTCTTTTGAAAGATTTAAAATTTTTTACTTCATACCTTTAAAGATGAATTTTTTTTATATTATACCTTTAATTTATTAAAAGTGTTACAATTTGATCATTCTGTTAGTTTTAATTTTTTATTCCGTCAAAATCACTTCATTAACGTTGACGATATAAATAACGGGAACTAATGGAAAACATTGCAGCCTTCCCTTATTATGATTCGTAATCTTGTGTTCCCTTATATGTAAACTCCAACCTATTGGTTTTTTTTTTATGGAGTCTAGTTTGTATATGTGATCCAGATGATGACCCGATCCGAAATAATGTTGTGTGATTTTTAATGGAAAATTTTCTAAGGCTTAGTCCATGGAGCGAAGGCTTGGGCCGATAGGCCCAAGCCGTAGCGCTCATGGACAAGCCTCGTGGGGGTTCGGGGGCAACGCCCCCGAGGAAAATTTTTTTGGGCCCGTTATACAGCCCAGTGCGTAGGACATATAAACCCTGTTGTTTTGGTGATTAGGGTTAATAGTGGATGTACAGCCGCTCTCTGTATTAAACTCTCTCAATAGTGAAATCCCTGCAGCTTTGTGGACGTAGGCAANTTTCAGCACTGTATTAGAGTATTTAAGAAGATTAAAATCCAACTAATCTCGTGATATCTTCATGCATATACATAACTTGTACAAGGCATAGTCAAGTGTTCTGGCATAGCAGTATATTGCGGGTTGAAATGGATCAGCAGTGAAGTAAGCAATTCAATGACATCAATAATAGATATGTTCGAAGGAGAAAAGTAAATAATCTCAAGTGTTTCAAACTTTGATCCAAAAATTTGAATATTATATCCTATTTGTCAGACCAATAAGATCCGTAAGTTCTCTTCGGAATTTTAATTGAAATATTTTAGAGAGAGTCTTACTTCGTCTTTTGAAAGATTTAAAATTTTTTACTTCATACCTTTAAAGATGAATTTTTTTTATATTATACCTTTAATTTATTAAAAGTGTTACAATTTGATCATTCTGTTAGTTTTAATTTTTTATTCCGTCAAAATCACTTCATTAACGTTGACGATATAAATAACGGGAACTAATGGAAAACATTGCAGCCTTCCCTTATTATGATTCGTAATCTTGTGTTCCCTTATATGTAAACTCCAACCTATTGGTTTTTTTTTTATGGAGTCTAGTTTGTATATGTGATCCAGATGATGACCCGATCCGAAATAATGTTGTGTGATTTTTAATGGAAAATTTTCTAAGGCTTAGTCCATGGAGCGAAGGCTTGGGCCGATAGGCCCAAGCCGTAGCGCTCATGGACAAGCCTCGTGGGGGTTCGGGGGCAACGCCCCCGAGGAAAATTTTTTTGGGCCCGTTATACAGCCCAGTGCGTAGGACATATAAACCCTGTTGTTTTGGTGATTAGGGTTAATAGTGGATGTACAGCCGCTCTCTGTATTAAACTCTCTCAATAGTGAAATCCCTGCAGCTTTGTGGACGTAGGCAAATTGCCGAACCACGTAAAATCTNGATTTTTTTTTATATTATACCTTTAATTTATTAAAAGTGTTACAATTTGATCATTCTGTTAGTTTTTGTTTTTTATTCCGTCAAAATCACTTTATTAACGTTGACGATATAAGTAACAGAAACTAATGGAAAACATTGCAGCCTTCCCTTATTATGATTCGTAATCTTGTTTCCCTTATATGTAAACTCCAACCTTAGGCTTAAGCTGTATCCAACTTATGTATGAGCCCAAATATAACGCATATAAATTATAACACTTATCCTTGCATCTATATCCTCACGTTGTAGGCTTGTAGTAGAAGATAATATATTGCAGCATCTAAATTATATGTTGTGCCTAAGACAATAGGCACATATGCTTAAGAGGAGTGTTTTCTTTTTTAACTATATGTTTATGTTTGTATTGACTACTCTTTCGAGCGTGGATATTGCTCACCGTAACCCGAGCGACTTTAGAACATATTCCATGAAAAACAAAAGTGACTATTTCTTAAGGGATATAAGAAATATTGAATTTGAGGCCTCTGAATTATCAGTAGATGGTTTGATCTACTGTCTTCAAATTCCATTAGATGGCTAGCTAGATGCATATATTCCATGGTTCTTCGGCCTGATCCATAATCCTTTTATTTAACATCTGCCTTTTGTACTGCATAAATTCAAGTGAGCCAACTCATTCTTTTGTGACCTTATAAAAGCGTCAAACATTAATAAGAACCTAATCACAACAAAGCATCGTCTCAATCAAGCATTTTTTGGGATGTGACTATACCATAATTTTGAAACGTTTGTTAAACGAGTTATGATTAATTGCATCCTTTTGAGATTAGTTCTCCTTACCATTCCATCAAGCCGAATTAAAGGCTTTCAAATGATAGTTTATGTAATTGCTGTAAAATGTTGGTAAATATGGCGATATTTGTATAAAGCAACATTGGCAATGTCCAAATGCAAGAATATTTTTGCATTGAAAGAATTAATCAATCGATTAACAGATTATAGACAGATTTGTACATTAGCTGAAGTTAGTGCAACATTTACATGAAATGGTATACTTATAGGGCACAAATTTTAGAAAAGCTTGTTTGCAAATTCTTCATCAGTCTGTCCCTTTCTAGATGATGAAGCTGCAAGATCCCTTAGCTCTGAGAGGCTCCTTCCCAACTGCAAAGCCACTTTCATTTCAAACAATTCCCCATTCTCTCTCCTACCCACATCACTTTCATTCAAATTTGACTCTACGGACTCCTCCATCAGCCTAAAGAAACCAGCGTTGCTCCTGTACATCTCAAACACCATCCCTACTTGCCCGCCATGCTCGACTGTGTTCACTATGCTTGCCAAAGCGCCACCAACGACACCAAGCATCGCGGCCCAAGCACCAAGTGAAGAAGATCCTGCAAAAGCAGACCCAACTGCTGCTAGACCTGTTAGTAATGGACCGGCTAAGGCCAATGCTTTGTTTAGTTTCACTGCTTTTTCAGCCAATCTCAAATAGTCTGCTTTATCTTTCCTCTCCATAATCCCAACTAGTTCTCTCATTTCCTCTTCCAACTTTCCATTCCAACCATTCCAATCCATTTTCCCATTATTCCCTTTCATTTTTCTCCGTCGTTGTTGGGGCCACCACACTGCAGGCTCCACTGCAGATGGGAATTTTTCAAGCATCACGCCGATTAGAGGAAGAGGATAGGCCCTGTCAAGAGCCAAGACTTTCTCCATTGCTTCCTTCACATCAACAACTGTAGGATTACCAATTGACACAAGAGTGTGAATCTGTCCAAGAAGCTGCTTGAACAACCTTGAAGCGTTTCGTTGTTCTTCGACAAGTTGAGATGGTTGAAGTTTATTCATAATCAACAGCATCCCTGTTGCTGACAAATACATTAGAGTAGAAGCGGTCTTCACCGCCATCATAGGAGCACTGATAGAACTTGTCGCTGCAATTCCAGTCATGGTTGCAGCAGCAAGAGTGATTGCATTGATGGATGTTAAAAGCAGGCTGTTCCAATTGTTTCTTTGCTCTCCAATATTCTTGTGCATCTCCACTCTATCCGCGACAGCCTCCATTATTGCATATAGCTTTGCAATAACCATGGGATCAGAATCATTGGCTTGAGGTTGAAGCCTAGGGCTAGTATTATTCTTAGGTGAATTCGACTGTCTTTCAAGGTAAGTTTTGGTGGTAGTTGCACTACTCAACGCCAATTCCTCCACCAAACCTCTAGTTGGAAGTTTTGGCTGGGAAAGATTACTTGTCCGGAGTTTAGGAAGACTGATAGTGGCTGTAATGTTTCTTCTTTGATGCCGGGATGACACAGAACCAGAAGCACACAAAAAGCTTGAAGCTTGAAGGGCCATGTCCACTCCTATAATGATCTCTCTTCTTGTTATTGCAACTAAAATTGTGATATACTTCGGTGTTGAATGGTTTATAACTTCGGGTTTGGAAGAGTTTTCTGAATGATCTCTTATTGGGTTCTTGTAGTGGTGAGTATTGAATGATTTAGGCTGTGAAGCGTAGTAATTGGGTTGGAGTTCTTACATGCAATGGTAGCATATATATAGGAGAAAGTTGACATACAAACCCAAGGCTGTTCAAAAGTTTGAAAGATCAGAAGGCTTAGACTAGTTCTGGTCTAATGGTTTATGATCTAGCCCTTCATTTTGTCTGCTTACTAGGTCTTAAAATAGGTCCTATATTGACCTTCTCAACTGGTCATATATATTGACTTTCAACACACATAAAAACTAAGAGATTCTGTTTGGAGTTGTCTACAGTCGTAAAAAAAAATTTGGTATCGTTTATTATTTTTATGGATATTTTTATTATTTCTATGATTATTTTTATTATTGTTGTGATACCTAAAAAAAATGATAAAAATAGTTACTATAATAATGATAAAAATACTCACAAAAGTGATAAATCACATAAAAAATTAATAATTTTTTTTTGTACCAAAAAATATGGTTAAAATATCCACAATTATAATAAATTTTTTTTAAAAAAAATACTCATAAAAAATAATAATTTTAGAGATATAGTACCAAATGTTTTTTTATTTAGTATCATAGTCAAGTCCATTTTTGAAACAGCCAAAGGGGCAAAGGCTTTGGCCAACTCAACCGATTTGTTTTGGCTATTCTGGACAGGTCAAATCAACCAACCTGAGATACTCTAATCACCAAAAACAACTTATAATTATAACATAATATATGTCACTCATCAGGAGTGGGAAAGAATAAGAGTTTATTTCTTTTCGCAAACAGCTACACAAAAAAAAAGAAAAAACCCAACAGGTTAATATGGAAAATCACCAATTAATAAAGCCACTGGCTGATGTAAATTAGACATTTAGAAGTCTAATTCAAGGTATTTATCAAGCATATGTTACTGAAAAGGATATCACAGTGCCATGCATATTACGTATGTTTATTTGTCATATTAGACAGTTATCATAATCAAACTGAATCACACAACAAAGCTTTTGTTCCGATTATTATACCTGTCAATATGTATAATTATTCACTTCTAGTTTTCATTTCTACCTCGGTTTCAGCAGTACTGAAGAAGATTAAAATTCAACTAATCTCATGGTATCTTCATGCTTATACATAACATGTACAAGGCACAGTCAAGTGTTCTGGCGTAGCAGTATTTTGTAGATTGTAATGGATCAGCAGTGAGGTATGCAATTCAATGACATCAATAATAGATTTGTTCAAAGGAGAAAAGTAAATAATCTTAAGTGTTTCAAACTTTGATCCAATTTTTGAATATTATATCCTCTTTATCATACCAATGAGTAACGGAATGGGTAATGAGCAATTCAATGACATCAATAATAGATTTGTTTACAATTTTGATCCCATTGAATATTATCTCATTGATGTTGACGGAATGAGTATAAAAAATTAACGGAATAATCACATTGCATCATTTTTAATATACTAAGGGTGTAATATGGAAAACCTAATCATTGAAAATGCAAAAGTGGGAATTCTTAAATCTTTCCAGGTGCAAAATGAAATTCACCCAACATTTCCTCATTTTTATTACATAATCACATTTAATTTATTGTTTTCATTTTGACTTATTATAGAAGGACGGCTATGCCTCCCCTTTTTATGATTCATAATCTTGTTTCACCACCTGTTATCAAACTATAAGGTTAAATAACATTAACCTCAAATAGGTAAAAGCAATGGGTTTATATGTAAAGTTTGGACAAACTCCAAGCTTAGGCTTAAGTTTTTGGGATTGGTTTGTATCCAACTTGAGGATGAGCCCACTTGATGTATTAGTGACTCAAATTAAGAGTAGAGTCTCATATATATAGCCAAATAATAGAACAAAGTGACCTAAACATCCTTGTGTCTAGGCAAAATATAAAAGTCATAGTAAAGCTAAAAAAAGAAAAATAAACTCTAATAAATTAGACTATACTCCAATACTCCCCCACAAGTTAGGCGCAAAAATATTAACTAAGTCAAGCTTGACAACAGAGTCTCGAAGAATGGATAGAGTGACAAGTTTGATGAAAATATTTGCAACCTAATCATTGGTTCCCCCAAACAATGGAGTGACAATACCATAGCTAACCTTCTCCCGAAGAAAATAAACATCGATCTCTATATACTTCGTCCTCTCGTGTAGTACTGAGTGAGAACTAAGTTGAATAGCAGATCAATTATCATATTATAATGTAGATGAAGAAGTCACTGAAAATATCAACTCACCGATAATCGATTGTAGCCAGATAATCTCACAAGTGCCAAGTCTTAGTGTCTAATACTCTGTCTTTGCTGGCGAGCGAGAGACAATTAACTGTTTCTTACTTTTCCAAGAGTTAAGATGAGCCCTTCGAAAAGCAAAGAAATCCGTAGTAGATCGATCGTCACACGCTTCCCCATAATTTGAATATGAATAACGGACTAAAGAACTAATTTGTGATCCTGATACATAGAATAACTCAAGTCCAGGACAAGACTTGAGGTACCGAAAAATATGATAAACTGTATAAAGATGAGGCTGACACGGCCTATGCATGAACTGGCTAACTCAACTAACAGCGAATGAATTGTCTGGTCTAATGTTGACTAGGTAGATAAATCTACTTACCAATTTCTGATAGACAGTCGGATCACTCAACTCCTCACCTTCAGCAATAAGCTTTAGGTTTGGAATTATGGGTGATGATGCCGGTTTGCACCCAGTGTCTGAGAGAAGATCCATAACATACTTTTTTTGAGAAAGAACAATACCCTTGTTGTTATGGGCAACCTCAATCCCAAGATAGTATCGCGAAAATCCAAGGTCCTTCACATCGAAGGCCTTCCCTAAGTGTCCCTTTGACCTATGCAATCCTAAATATATCATCTCAAGTAATAATAATATCATCAACATAAATCAAAAAGATGACACACTGTCCATAAGTATTTCGTCGAATGAAGCAAGTATGATCAGAATGACATTTAGTGAACCCTAAACGTACAACTACACCACTAAAGCGAGAGAACTAGGCTCGTGGTGACTGCTTTAGTCCATAAAGAGACTTACGTAGTCGATATACAAATTCAGCATACTCCCCCTAACCACGAAAGCCCGATGGTGCATCTATATAAATAATCTCATCCAGATCACCATGAAGAAATGTTTTCTTCATATCTAACTGATGAAGAGGGCAAGAGTGCTCCGCAGCCAAAGAAATAATCAATCAAACAGTAGTCAATTTTATCACGATGGCAAAGGTAGCACCAAAATCACGACCTAGTACTTGAGTAAAGTCCTTCACCATAAGCCTAGTCTTGTGACGATCAATAGTACCATCTGTAAAAACCTTTAAGGGCTAGTTTGTTTCAAAGATTAGAGTGATATAAGGAGCTGGTATTAGAGAAATAGTACGTGAGACCGATCTTATATCTTGTTTGTTTAGCATTTTATAGCTAGTATTATTTTTTGGGTCGTAATACTGACACGCTATGAACAGTAGTCATAATACATTGTAGATTATCTTAATGAATATCACCTACCCGGTGGTATTATATGCCCGGCACAAATAAGATGGAGGTATAATAGAGTAAAAAGACCCAACTGCCCTCATGTACAATTGTCTTTTTAAGGTTACAAGGTTACAATTGTCTTTTTACAGGTCATAGCCATAATTATTGACTTTTTTAAGTAGGTATTACACAGTTAATATTTGTGACAAACAAACAAGGGGAAGGATGAGAGTATAGTTTAAGACCGGGTATAATATATCATTGGATCGGAGTGGAATAGATATAAAATCTTATACCACCTAAATTTTATACTCGAAACAAACAGACCCCAAGGTATAAATCTAGTGGTAGCTAATAGGCTTCACCCCTGAAGGTAAAGAGGCAGGATCCCACATATGATTACGTTGAAGAACGTCCATCTCCGTTTGCATGGCAAGAACCTACTGCAGCTCCTGTATTGCCTCTGAAACAGAACGAGGCATCGGTGTATCAGATAAGACCATATTATAAACTGGAAATGTTGGAGATAGACCATCATAAGAAACATAAGTAGAGATCGAATATAAAATTCTGGCGATCCAACTATAACGAACAACTAGACGTCGCGGATAACGACGCCCTAAATCATCATCCTCCACAGGCAATGTCTCATCAGGTAAAGTAACTGACTCAGTATCTACAATCTCATCAGTACTAACAATAGGTACATCAATATGCTCAATGAACTAAGAAATATTAACTGCATCGCCTGAGGTAGAAAGGACATCACTATGGGAATGAGAGTGAGGGTGACGATCATAAACCTACAAAGGAAGAGAATCTGGTGACTCTATACTGACAGGGATGAGTGGTTCTAGAGAACGAGAGACTGATGACTCTGTAGTGATAGTGACCAATGACTCTGGCTCCTATGGTAACGAAAAATCAAACAGAGGATCATCAACTAAAGGGCAAACAGAGGGCTAGAAGAAAAATAAGGAATATGTTCAAAAAAGGTAACATCTACACTGTTATATATACGGCGCCTAATAGGATCATAACACTGATACCCCTTGGACTGATGACAATAGCCCACAATGACACAACAAATTGCTTTATCACTAAGCTTATGACGAGTAGGAGATCGAACCTGAACAAAATATGTGCAGCCAAAAACACAAGGGGGGATCGAAAAAAGTTTTTGCTCAGGGAATAAGACCTATAAGGGAGCTCTATACTGAAGAACATGACTCGGTGTACGATTGCACAGAAAGATAGAAGTCAAAATAATAAAATGCCAATAAAATTTTGGTACACCTCATACCTCTAAGCATACAACGTACCATCCCTATCAGACTCCTATTTTTTCTTTCTGCAACTCAATTTTGCTCAGGCATATATGGACAAGTGAGCTACTGAAGAAAATCTTAGGAAGAAAGGTGAAACACTTAGGCATCAGACACATATTCTTTGGCATTATTCGAACGAATAACACGAACAATGACATCAAATTGTGTCTTAATCATTTGGAGAAACTGAGTGATAACAAAGAGTACATCAGACTTCCTATGCAAAAGATAGATCCAAGTACAACGAGTATGGTCATCTATAAATATCACATAGTATCGAACACCTGACAAAGCAGTAACAAGAAAGAGTCCCCAAATGTCAATATATTAGGTTAAATGATTTGGGTGATTGGTGCATGCTAGGAATATAACTGGTCCGAACATGTTTCGATAGAGAACATATAACACAATCAAGTTTACCACCAACACATGCATTGTTCAAAGTAGGAAATAACATACATAAATATTTAAAATTTGTATGTCTAAAACGATCATGCCACAACTGAACAGTTTGTAATGAAAAATCATAACGACAAGTACTAGGTAAAATACTAGCATACAAGCTAGGAACAGATAAAGACAAAACAAATGCAGGTGATGGAGGTAGAAGATCTGGTGAAACTAGAGGTGGATCGCCTATATAATACAACATGTCCCCTGATAATAATTCTTCTGGTACTCAGGTCCTACAAATAACACGAATCAGATAAGAACATAGCCGCACAGTAAAAATCACTGGTTAACTGATGTACAGATAATAGGTTCATGGCCAGCTTTAGGGGTGTTCAAATTTTTGATTGACTACAATTTTTTACCTTACCCGACCTTACCCTACCCTATTGAACGGCTAGCAGCAAAAATCATGTAGGAATGCGAAGGAGTTTTTGGTCTTCCGATTAAATCGGGTAGGAATGCGGAACATCCATCAATTTCTGCATTCCTACCCTATCCTACCCGCAAAAAATATATTTAATATATTTATATTTTTTTAGTAATTATAAGAGTATTTTATGTGGTATAAATTATATTATAACATTGTTATTGTTGTGGATATTTGAGTTGTGAAAATGTGGACTTATTTTTTGTGTAGGTTACATGATTTGTGGTAAACTAGTGAACTATTGGAGTAGTTATGATTTTAATGTGTTTCATATGGTTTAAACTTAAAATAATTATTTGTATTTGTGTAACAAATAGATTAATGTTCATTCTTTCTTATGTTTTATTATAATTGTTATTGTAGTTGTTTAGGTTTTAGTGTTATTGATTTATTGTGTTGTTAAATTGGTATATGTTATTTAATTAAATTATTAAAATGATCTAAAAATTAATAGTTACAAAAGTTTTTACCCGATTTTCTACCTTATTTCCTACCCGATTATTCGGGTAGGAAGTCGAATAGGAATACCACACTTGATCGGGTAAGGTAGGCCAAAAAAAAATTCTTCTGCAAAGTATCGGGTAAGAAGATGAAAGACAATATTTTCTATCCATAGGGTGGGGTGAACACCCCTAACTAGCTTTTGCACATGAAAAATCGAATATAATGTAAATCCATCTAGGAGGTGGGTTGTACCCCTACTAACAACTGCCTATCAAAAATTGTGAAGTGATGGGTCTCACCTACCATATGATCATTCGCACCTAAGTCCAGCATCTAAAAGGGAGATGGACTGACGCAAGCATGAAAAACATAAGGTATACCTATAATGGTAGCAGTAGCAGTAGTCAAATCCTGAGAAGTTAGAGCAGACATAAGTATACCCAATTAGAAAGTGATAACATCTATATTACTCTGCCAAGCAGGAGCAGCAGCAGTAGCAACGACAGTAAGTGGTGTACCTTAGCAATAGTAGCAGTACGACCGCAATGAGGCAGTTTAAGCTCTGAATGGAGCTTCTAGCAAGCAGCCTTGAGGTGTGCTAGTCGGCCACAATAATCACACTAACGAGAATTCTCTTGTCTACGCTGATCTGGGGCACCCTAACAGTGCAGGTCTGAGCGTTGTTAACCCCTGACTGAGTATCCTGTACGAGACTCTAAAGTAGCTGCAAGGGCCATCTGATCAGTTGGAGGAGTCAAGGTCACAACTAGAAATGATGCATTACGGAAATGATGTTTATGCTGCTCAATCATCACATACACCTCATAAAAAGAAGGAAGCTTCAACATCGACAAGATCTGGGAACTAGGTCCCTTAAACTCATCACAAAATCCCATAAAGAACTTGTAAATCTGATCCTCCTATTCTCAAGTATACAAGATTGTTACTCCCTCGGACTCTATCCTCGGAATAGCAGCAAAAGGATGTAGAGTCTCATACTCAAGGCAGCGCCGGGTTTAATAGTCATAACAATCCTGAACGGTCATATCTCCATGTCGAGCATATGAGAACTCCTAAGAAATCTCATAAACACGAACTCTCTATCCTAACTGAGAATACATCTCTGATAATACGCTCCATAGCCTCGGAACAAAGTTATGAAACTGATGAATCTTACAAATAGATGACTTCATCAAACCAAATAACCATTCAAGATTGGCGCAATTCTCAAAGAACCATGTAGAATATCCAGGGTTGTCATTAGCTGGCTTTGGGTGAGACCTCATTAGCCAACCAAGCTTTCCTACACGGTCTAAGAAAAGCTGGAATGAGCGAGACTACTCAGCGAAATTACGACCATTCAATAACTGTGGCGTAACTTTCTGAGAGATTATGTCCGACATTACTGGTAATACAACTGCGGTACTAGGTATTGTATATTGGTCAAATATAAAAGTAAAAGTACTAATAGATGTCTCAATGGTGGAGGTGTCAACATTAGGGGTCTCAAGTCCCTCAATAGTAGTCATATCAATAACAATACTAGGGCACCCATGACAGAAAAATAACTCTAAGATAAATAGAGAGATAAAATAAGGGAGAACAATATACCTCTAGTCGAATAGTAACGACAAATAAATAAGGTCCAGAAAGCTCCCAAATAATCAAATCACGGTGCCCAGAAATTCAGTAAATATAAATAAATAATCTACGGCATCAAGAGAAGATCAACGGATGAGAGGATTCAACCTTTCTTAAAAGGTCCTACGGTCCCAAATAATCAGGTGCACGAAGGCAAAACACAAAGCTATGATGAAAAGTGTGACCAAGTAGTGGGCTGGTTCGCTGAAGTGGGTACCGTGTTGGGTTCGTCGCTAGAGTGGGGGTTGGGCAATGGGTCGCTGGGTTGGGCAGTAGGTTGCTGGGTTGAGCAATGGGTCACTGGTTTGGGCAGTGGGTCACTGGGTTCGTTTAGTTTATTGGCTGAGTTTGGTTTATTGGCAGATTTGGGTTGGCTAATTTTGTTGTTGGGTTTTGCTAATGGGAGGTTGAATGTTGGTCGTTGAGTTCTAGTCGGTAGTGGGCTATTCGGTTTTGATGATTTTGTCTTTGGTGTTCTAAGTTTTTTTTTTTTGGTTGGTTTTGGTCGATAATGGGCTGTTTGGTTTGATAAGGTTCACTGGTTTTGTGGGTAGTTTGATGGGGGCAGTATGTCGATTTGGCTATCGATGATAGACTGGTATGAGGATGGGCAATCGGTGGAAGGTTGCTACAACGTAGTGAAGGGGCTAGGGTTAGGGTTAGGGATTTTGGCTCTGATACCAACTTGATGTATTAGTGAGTCAAAAGTGATAATGCACAAATTAGGTTTGTACACCACCTGTCAATTGAATAGTATAAAATACTATAATTGAGAAGTGAGAGATATAGACAAAAGCAAGACAAGATTTATAATAGTTTAATCAACATGACTTACATCCATTTTGAATGGTTAGGGTCGTCAGGTATTTTATTAACTCAAGTTTGTAGGGAGAGTAGGGAGTTACAAGCTGAGAGAGAGAGGAGAGAGTTATACTCAACAAAGTCTAATCTACCCTCAAGTGTTGGCGGAACTTATAATTTTCAGTCGCCTCATAACGCATAGTAATTGAATAGCTAGTCTGGCTGTCATAACGGATTGAGGTAATTTAATAGTAATTAAATAGCTGATCCGACGGAGACGGAGATGACAGCCTCTTTTCAACGGGCGAGACAGTTGCAATACTCTTCATAAAACTCGGTCAAATGATGAAGTGAGAGTTGACTCTCTCCAAGACGGCGAGGATGAAACTCTTAGATGACCCTTACTCTAAGGTGGTTAGGAGGAGGCTCTTGGATGACCCTTGCATGTTCCCCCTGCTGATGTATCTTCTCAAACCTGATGAGCTTGACCGGGTTGACCACATTGGGATGGTCTTAGCGGATTTCTTAGAGTTGGGCTATAAATTCGGGTCGGGCTTATAATTTGAGCTGGCCCCTTGAGCTTGGTCCATCAAATAATGATACTCAAACTAAGAATAAAATCTCGTATATATAACCAAATATTAGTACAAAGTGATTTAAACATCCTTGTGGTCTAGGCAAAATATAAAAGTCATAGTAAGGGTAAAAAAGGGAAAAATAAACCCTAATAAACAAGATTATACTCCAACAAGCCCAAATTATAACAACTTATCTAGTACATACACGTCATTGTAGCAATAGGAGCAGATGCTAAAGAGAGTTTTTTTTTTTTTTTGCTACAGGCTTTTAAGTTTACGCCCATTATTTCGTCGAACTTGGATATTGGTTAAACTTGAGATCATTATAAAAGACTAAGCCACTTAACCACTTCAAAGGTTGATGATTACGAGGAATTACGAGTAAAACTAAGCCCGTCAGATTTTTCTGATCATTTGAAAAACCCACGTGAATGCACGACAACAGCCATGAATGGTAGTTGAGTCAACTTTACACGAGCTTTTGACCCATCCCATGGTCTTTTAAAAAAAAAGTCTCAAATAAGGGTGAGTTTCAAAATATTTCTCAAACCCAGACCATTTTAAAAATGTTAGTTGATTTGATGTTTTTAAGCCAAAAGACGTCAGTTAGTTTGACGTCTTTAACTTAAAAACGTCAGACCAACTGACGTTTTTAATCTTATTATACAACCCAGTATACTGTTTAAACACGTTAGTTGGACTGACATCTTTAGAAGAAGCGTCAGTCCAAATGACGCGTTTATTTTAAAATCTGATCGTCTCAGACCAAGTCCACAAAATCCATATAACTTAAAAATACTGCTGCCTCCATGCCTAAATAAAACAATTATATTAATATTTATCACAAATTTTGTCATCACGTTAATGAATGTTGCCTCCACATATGCCTATTTTAAATTATCATAAGTGACTCCTATTATTTTCTCTCAGATTTTAATGTAGTCCCTAAAATTTTAATTTTTTTAATTTAATCCAACAATTATCAATTTTATTTCAATTAAATAATTGATAGTTGAGAGACTAAAATAAGACAAATGAAAGTTCATGGATTAACTTGAAATTGGAGATAAAATTCATGACTAACTATGAAATTTATCTTATTTTTTTTATAAAATATTACAAAAGCATCAAATAAATATAATTTTTAATCAATTTTTAATTAATTTTAATTTCTAAAAATGTTTTGCTCTCTCTCTTTTTGAGAGGATGATTTTGTTTATTTATTTAAAAATTTAATTACATTCGATAAATAAATTTTGATAATTTAAGTATACTTATATTTTTTAGCATATGAAACTTAAAAAATTGAAAACGTATACATATAACTAATTTTTTTATTATATAATTATAAATGCATATATAAAATAAAAATAAAATTTTATTTGTAATGTTGATCATGTCGACATTAATGTTTATTAAGCTGTGAAAAAACATAAGTTATTCAGAACGTGTACATGTTAAAAAAGGATGTCAACAACGTGATTGGTATTCAAAACAACATAAAAGATTATCGAGTATACATAAACATGATGGGATAAAAGTGTCAGACGCATCATCATCCCAATCAGAGAAACGTGAATGAGTTTTCTGATTAATGTTAATGGTAGTATATATATCCTGAGCTTTCTGATTTCTCTGATTAGGACGATAATGCGTCTGACATTTTTATCTCATCATGTTTATGTGTACTCGATAATCCTTTATGTTGTTTTGAATATCAATCATGTTGTTGACATCCTTTTTTAACATGTACACGTTCTGAATAACTTATGTTTGTTCACAGCTTAATAAACATTAATGTTGACATGATCAACATTACAAATAAAATTTTATTTTTATTTTATGTATGCATTTATAATTATATAATAAAAAAAATTAATTATATGTATACGTTTTCAATTTTTTAAGTTTCATATGCTAAAAAATATAAGTATATTTAAATTATTAAAATTTTTAAATACATAAAAAAAAATTATCCTCTCAAAAAGAGAGGGAGCAAAACATTTTTAGAAATTAAAATTAATTAGAAATTGATTAAAAATTATATTTATTTGATGCTTTTGCAATATTTTATAAAAATAATATGGTAAATTTCATAGTTAGTCATGAATTTTATCTCTAATTTCAAGTTAATCCATGAACTTTCACTTGTCTTATTTTGGTCTCTCAACTATCAATGATTTAATTGAAATAAAATTGATAATTGATGGATTAAATTAAAAAAATTAAAATTTTAGAGACTACATTAAAATCCGAGAGAAAATGATAGGAGTCACTTATGATAATTACCCAAATAAATATTAATTTATTTTTTTATTCAAGCATTAGATTTTTTAATTTTTGTATTCAAGCATTTTGGACTAATTTATTTTTTTATTCAAGGATTAGATTTTTATTCAAGATTTTTTTATTTTTTTATCCAAACATTTTCAACTAATGTCCTTTTAGTTAATAAAATAGGCATATGTGGAGGCAGCATTCATTAACGTGATGACAAAATTTGTGATAAATATTAATATAATTTTTTTATTTAGGCATGGAGGCAGCAGTACTTTTAAGTTATATGGACTTTGTGGACTTGGTCTAAGACGGTCAGATTTTAAAATAAACGCGTCATTTGGACTGACGCTTCTTCTAAAGACGTCANTACATAAAAAAAAATTATCCTCTCAAAAAGAGAGGGAGCAAAACATTTTTAGAAATTAAAATTAATTAGAAATTGATTAAAAATTATATTTATTTGATGCTTTTGCAATATTTTATAAAAATAATATGGTAAATTTCATAGTTAGTCATGAATTTTATCTCTAATTTCAAGTTAATCCATGAACTTTCACTTGTCTTATTTTGGTCTCTCAACTATCAATGATTTAATTGAAATAAAATTGATAATTGATGGATTAAATTAAAAAAATTAAAATTTTAGAGACTACATTAAAATCCGAGAGAAAATGATAGGAGTCACTTATGATAATTACCCAAATAAATATTAATTTATTTTTTTATTCAAGCATTAGATTTTTTAATTTTTGTATTCAAGCATTTTGGACTAATTTATTTTTTTATTCAAGGATTAGATTTTTATTCAAGATTTTTTTATTTTTTTATCCAAACATTTTCAACTAATGTCCTTTTAGTTAATAAAATAGGCATATGTGGAGGCAGCATTCATTAACGTGATGACAAAATTTGTGATAAATATTAATATAATTTTTTTATTTAGGCATGGAGGCAATAGTTTTTTTTAAGTTATATTGACTTTGTGGGCTTGGTCTGATGCGTTCAGATTTTAAAATAAACGCGTCATTTGGATTGACGCTTCTTCTAAAGACGTGAGTCCAACTAACATGTTTAAACAGTATATTGAGTCTCATAATAAGGTTAAAAACGTCAATTGGTCTGACGTTTTTATGTTAAAAATGTCAAATCAATTGACGTTTTTAAAATGACCTGGGGTTTGGGAAATATTTTGAAATCCACCCTTATTTGGGACTTTTTTTTTAAAATACCCTGGAATGAGTCAAAAGTTCACTTTACACACAAAAATTAAAAAATCTAGTTTATATAATACACATTGGCAATGTCCAAATCCTGCAAAATTACTTTTAATGAATTAATCAATGGCTTAGCAGTTTATAGACAGATTTGTACATAAACTGAAGTTAGTGTTACATGTACACGCAACGATCTATTTTTGGGATCAAATTTCAGAAAAGCTTGCTCGNCTCTCTCTCTCTCTCTCTCTCTCTCTCTCTCGTGAGGGTGTTTGTGTATGTTTCTCACTTCCTTTTAACATCTGAGGACATCCATCATCAGGTAGACATAGGAAAGGCAATTGCAAAGCATAGTATGGATTCAAATTTAGGACATGAGAAGTGCCACAACAAGGACAGCTAAGATACTTTGATATATCCAATATATTATGTCTCCTCTATGTCCTCTCAATTACAAACCCAATCCAGACCTGTATTAACAAATGTTATATAAAAAATAGAATATCAAGTCTTCAGTTTGTTTGAGATGTCACACCGGACTGTACAAATTAAAAACAAGCTGAACAGTTGCTCCTTCCATGGTTACACTGGTATTCTATTGTAACGCCTGTATATTTTGATAGAAAATGTCTGATATCAAAATCTATAATATAAGATGTTTTCTTGATTATTTTCTTACACGGGTTGGGTCTCAATACATATATTCCATTCATAACCAGTGAGTCACCATTTTTTTACTGTTTGATCATTATTTAAGTACTCCAGTGCCATTAAATNATTCCATTCATAACCAGTGAGTCACCATTTTTTTACTGTTTGATCATTATTTAAGTACTCCAGTGCCATTAAATTCTGAGAGGAAACATTTAAGATACTTTACGATTGACTTCTGATGTACCTACCAAATCTGGAGCTACTTGCTTTCAGTCGAACTGAGCCTTTTACACAGCATATTGCACCGATTTCATAATCCTATTTTTTGTTTGTCTTTCTTTAGGAGGCGGTATTTTTGGTTGGAAGAAGGGAGTTTTAGCAGGTTAAATGAACTCTCTTTGGTGTTGTTGCAGGGTATTACGTATATAATAAAATAACTTACAATTCAAATTTTAAAATATAAATAAAATAACTTTTATTATTTACGGTTGAGATCGTTTTAAATTTTATTTTAAAATTAATCTAACGGCTAATATTAACACCTTAAATTTAATAGGCTTTTAAGGATGTGTTTGAAGTAAAAAATAGGTTCTTAAAGATGTGTTTAGAGTAATTTTTTAAAAATTATTTCTCATAAATATTTTTTTTAAAACATAGTGCTTGAAACTGTTCTACCACTGTCGCCACCACCACCATCGCCACTATTGTCGCCACCGCGTCGTCGTCGCCGCCACCACCACCATTGTCGTCGCCACCATTACTGTCGCCGTCGCCCCCATTACCACCTGTCACTCTCATTATAAATCAATATTTAAATTTATTTATCTCTTTTTTATGTTTGTGATTTGATTTTGGAGATAAATACAAATATTTTTATCATTTATTATTTTTTATTACTCTGTACCTTCAGACATAAGTAATAAGTAGTATAGCTATATAATAACACACTTGGCAATTTAAATTTTTATCCTTTACATATTTTTCTCACTAAAAGTCTCACATTATTGATTTTTATTATACGTTCAATTATTTAATATTTGATTAATTTGTTTAACATAATTATTATTTTAGACATTATTTTTATACGATAGTATACATATGTTATAAAAATTTAATATAATGGGATTGATTTTTTGGGTGTTCGACTTTTATGTTCTATTATTATCTTCAGGCGCTGGTCATAATTAATATATGTATATATAAAGCAGATGATTAATGATTGTCAGCATTATCTTATTGCAACTTCCTACTAGGTTGGTTAAAGGTCATGTAGTGACCGACAGTAACGAAAACTTGTAAGTTGTAGCTATACTTTTATTGTGTTAATAAAAAAATAAATAAAGAAAACAATGCTTATCTTTGTTGGAGATCCATTTATTGAACTGAAGCTTCAGGGAAAGTGGAGGAACCGTGGGTTGGATTGTAGTTGTAGGCGACCATAGAGCCAATCTTTTGGGTATTTACTTGTTTTAGATGCTTAGGGGGCCCTATTCGATGGTTGAACTAGCCTTGGCCTTTTTCTTCTCTATTATATAATATATAATTTTTTATGGCCTTTTTTTTAATGGTTGTGGGAGATCCCAAATGGTCTTTTATTTATTTATTATATATTCTTAGGCACCGAAATAGCCTTCTATTCTCTGTGGGAGACAAGTAATTAGGCTGGTTTGATGGGCCATAATGCGGTGGTGTGATGAAAAAACATATCTTGCATGGCCACAGAGTTGGTCGGTCGTCATTTGATTGGTACTGGTAGTACAGCTCAGGCGCCACAATAGACCAATTTTTGGTCCACTAAACCGACACTATGGAGGCTTTTGCTCTGTTTTTTTGTTTTTTTTTATAGTGTATTTAGGTTTATATTAATTATTTTCTTGGTTGAGTTGAATTAGAGTATATCATTAAGGAACAAGATAAGTTAATCCTTAAGCGGTGTAAAAAAAAATTGAAGCTAAGATTTTTAAGTTATTAAATGTCAAACTTAATTACTCTTAAAAAAAATTTCTTGCTCTATTTCAATTATTAGTTAATTGCTACAATACTTGTCTTAGCTGATCTGCTAATTGTGCCTAAAAATTTGTCATTTCCACCTTATGGTTAAAACTCATCCATAAAGCCGTAATTTTGTACGTTTTGAATTATTATTTTTTTCCCGGGTGCATGAATTTTGGTATGTTACCATCTCTGGTTTTTGCACTATTGGAAAGATAAATATGTTGATTGGGCATTGCATTACAGAAAGCCACTAATTCGGCATTTGTACATGCACTCTTGGAACTTTGAAGTCATCCAGAGTGCTGTCTCGTCACCGAAGATGCGATTTTGGGGATGAGATCTCTTGGGCCCCATATTTGTCCTGTTATCTTCTTGGTCTATGCATATTTTCGTTACATTTTCATGCATTATTGATTTATTTTTTATTTCACTATGTATTGTTTTAGTAAACTACTACAATACCGAGTCGGTTATTGGGTAAAAAGTTATAATTTTAATGTAATCAATTATGACTTAATCGAGGTGGATTATAATTAATAAAAGTTAATTTGATTCAATTAGAATTAAGTCAAGATTTAAAAAAGATGAATATCGGTTTTAACTAATGAATTNTAAATGTAATCAATTATGACTTAATCGAGGTGGATTATAATTAATAAAAGTTAATTTGATTTAATTAGAATTAAGTCAAGATTTAAAAAAGATGAATATCGGTTTTAACTAATGAATTTCATATTCTCAAGTTTGAGTTATAATTTTGTCTATTTCAATCTTAATCTCATTCCAGTAAAAAAAAAACAAGAAATTCTTAGTCTAACTTGTTTGAAAGTATGTATATTAGCACCACGTTGAGAATGAAACTATTATTTTTGGGTTCTGTGTGATTTGATGGGTTGACAAAATCAAAGAAANATTAGCACCACGTTGAGATTGAAACTATTATTTTTGGGTTCTGTGTGATTTGATGGGTTGACAAAATCAAAGAAAATACACTCCAGTATTAGTTACGTGTTTAGAATTTTGTCACGAGAGTAATAAGTCTCGATCAAAAAATAATTATGACCGAGTGTATTATTAGTAATGTCTTTTTTTTTTTTTCTTTCTTTTCTGCTTTCTGTTTTCTGTTTTCTGGAGAGGGAGAGAGGGGAGAGAGACTTGAATACTTGATTTCAAAAAAGTAAAATTTTTATAAGACAAAAAATACCATTAATATTATTAGCAAGGTCAATAACGTTTCTAATCTAGAAATCTAATATTGTTGAACTGTTTTTTTTTTCTTTTGGTCATTAAATTCATCTAAGCATTCTTTTTCGTTGATAAGANTCTTTCTTTTCTGCTTTCTGTTTTCTGGAGAGGGAGAGAGGGAGAGAGGGAAGAGAGACTTGAATACTTGATTTCAAAAAAATAAAATTTTTATAAGACAAAAAATACCATTAATATTATTAGCAATGTCAATAACGTTTCTAATCTAGAAATCTAATATTGTTGAACTGGTTTTTTTTTTTCTTTTGGTCATTAAATTCATCTAAGCATTCTTTTTCGTTGATAAGACAAATATTCGTTTGATTAATATTTTTCATTTGGCTATCAAGGTTAAGTCATTTAAATTTTTAAAATACTTAAAAAAAAGTGTTTACTGTAGATAAACATTTTTAAAAATATAAATAAGAGGCATAAGATTTCAAATGCTTAAGGGAATATAAATAATTTTGAAAATATGAGTGTTATAAAAAAAATATTGGGTGTAACGGTTCACAATTATCATATGGTGTCACAATGATAGATTTTAATAAATTTATCTGATGGTGTCAAATAAACTTATCCAATGATTATTATTATCATTTTTAAAACTATTTATATTAAATTTTACTTTTCTTTCCTAATTCTTCACTCTCTATCTCTACGAGATCTTCACTCTTCACTCANACTTATCCAATGATTATTATTATCATTTTTAAAACTATTTATATTAAATTTTACTTTTCTTTCCTAATTCTTCACTCTCTATCTCTACGAGATCTTCACTCTTCACTCATAACTTTTCTAAATTAATTTGTTAATTTACGTTGTATTGTACTTTTAGACATGAGTTATTCCTAATAAACTTACAAGTCAAAAAGTGGATCCCACATATTTTATTAATTGCCTCTCCATATCATGTGATAACCATTAGTGAGATTTATTTTGTCCACTCATAGATTTATCATATGATAATGATATCATATGATAATAATGACATACTATCACATTGACATTTAATATTTTATGTGTTATGGCCCCCTTGGAGTGGCGTGTAGCTGTGATTTTCTCTTCAAAATATTAGGCGGAGGTGAGGGTGATTGAGAAAAAAATGGGTAGGCATGATTTGTCGAGTCTCACAATATTGTTGGGATATTTTTGGAAAGCATGAATTGCATGGAACTTGTGCTAAATTTGTTTGCTAGTAAGCTGGGGCATACCACCATGGACCCCCAATATATATATATATATATATATGGTGTATTTCATCTATTGTAATAAAAAAGTTGAGTAAATTATAAAATTTTTTATATTGTACTTTAAATTATCAGTTTTATTTCATATCATTCTAATAAACAATGATAAATTTGAAAATCTTTCAAAAGAGTGAGAAAAGTCCCAAAGAGATTTCCGCCAAGGGCCTGATACTACCTGTATTTTACAATCAAATGGTTACCAAGAAGAAAAAGAAATAAAATTGATATGTGTATTTATTGTCAAAAAATTGATATTCGTTATTAATTAGAGTGATATGAAATAAAATTGATATTTTAAGGTGTAATGTGAGAAATTTTATAATTGAGGGTGCAAGAGTAATAATTCAAGGGATAAAATATAATTTACCCTAATTATGAGCATTAAAAAACTTAAAACTTAACTATGGAAAATAAGGATCAATTTTTAACATTTATGATCTAAATTAATTTTTATGGTGATACTCTATATTAAATTTGACTTTAGATAAACTAGAAATTCAACATCATCAAAGAAAGACTTGTTGAATGATCCAATGAAAGCATGCGATCCAATAGTTTCTTGTCAAAGTTCTTTTCAGTGATTGGGCTTGGACGCCATTTGTTTGCTTCATGAAAATCTCCAATGGATTTGGACGTTTAACCGTGCAAATTTGACACCATCTTTAAGGTCAGGTTCACATCAAGCACAAAAAATTTAGAGATGGACAAGGATTAGAGCAGCTCCAAGGAGCTTTTTAAAAGCTTCCGCTTAACTATTTTAGCTAATTTAACCCTAAATTTTTCCTCCAACAAATTAACTATTCCATTAGTCATTTTACATAACTCTCATTCCACTAATTATATTTGGCGAGCTAACAGCAACTAGTTATTTATTTTTATTTTTTTTTTGGCGCCATTTTTCTCATTCCATAGAGGAAGGCTGGCTGCAGCGACGGATTTACAGTCGGTGTAGTAGGGGCAGCTGCCCCACTGGAATTTAAAAAAAAGTGGAGTGTAAGTATAATTTCAAAAATTTTGGAATTTATTAGACATATACCCCCAGTAAAAAGTTATGGGACTTATAGTTCTTTTTGTGATTTATTGTTTTATGTATTGAATTAAAATTGGGGTTTTTATTCCTCTATTTTTTTTTATATGTTGAAATTGAGACTTGTAGTCATCTTTTATAGTTTATTTTTTTATATATTTAATTGATATTTGAGTTTGTAATTCTCTCTTATGTTTTATTTTTATGTTGAATTGGAATTGGGGCTTGTAGCCCTCTCTTTTGTTTTTTTCTTATACGTTGAATTGGAATTAGGGCGTGTAGTCCTCCATTATATGTTAGATTAAATTGTTTTGATTTGGTGGTTTGAATAGTTTTATTGTGATAGGTTAAGTAATTCTTATACTTAGGTTTAGTTTAATAGAATAGTCGTAGTTTAAGTTAATTTCTATTGTTTGTTAAATTCACTGATGAATATTAAGTTTGTGACTGAACAATTAATTTTTTAAAAATTTATTGTGCAATCGAATGAGAGGTCAATAGATGAACAATTGTTTGGTTACAAATGTCGAGAAAGTAATTTTAAGTATCATTGAGAATTAAATTATCATATAACGCTTTCAAAATATAAAAACACGTTAAGAGCAACCATGAATATTTATAGGATGTTCAACAATTTGGATTTTCTCATTATAGACTCAATATATGATTGAGCTCAATTTTTTTGTTTTAATTTTTTTTGTTAAGTCTTATATATAAATTTATAGTGAGTTTTTTTTTATTGGCTCTTTTTTTACATCACTCATGTATATGAGTTGTACATTTAATTGACTTCTATTAACAAAAATATATTTTTATGACCATTTAAAATTTTGACTGTTGTTGCCCCACTAGAGAAGATTTTTAGCTCCGCTCCTAGCTGATTGTGGCGTCTTTTTTCAAGAAACAGGTATGGACATCTCTCTCTCTCTCTCTCTCTCTCCTCCCACTGAAACTCCACAAAAACCCCTCTAAAATTAGACTGAAAATCCCATTGAAACCCCATTGCAACTGTACAAAAAAATAGACCAAAAACCCATTGAAACCCCACTGCAACTGCACCAAAAACCCACTGAAATCCCACTGCAACTGCACCTGCACCAAAAATAATACTGAAAATCAAACCTAAAACCCCGAATTGTCTCTCTTTCTCGAAGTAATTTGAAATTTCTAAAATTTATGAGTTATTCCTACATCATTAGAATTTGTGGATTTGTGAATTTCTCCAATTGGCAATGACGTGACATGCTACGTATTATTTTACATTTTTATTATTAATAGTTAGTTAAAATTAGTTGAAATAATCAGTTAAAATAGAGAGTTAAAATAGAGAGTGTTGTTAAAGTGAATTAATAGAAATTACTCTTTAAAATAGATAATATAATAAAAAAATATATTTTAACTAACTATTATAACTAATATCGTCGGAGTTGCTCTAAAATCTAGTGGAAAGTGGAACTGTGTATACTTGTTTGCATGGTAGATACATACTTATGGTTATCACTAATCTTGTCCTTAGTAATTATGTTTTCAAAGTAAGGAACTAACTACGTACTAGTACATTTATACATAATATAAAACAGTCATAAAATAATGGTGACATGATGATCTAAGATGACAACAAAGAGTGTTAGGAAGAGGGGTCAAAGGATCTTATGATGTATTTGCTTCGATATTTGAGATAGCTTGTTTGGAAGAAAAAAAACAAATGCTATAGTGGTGTTGTGTTCAATTATAGATACGTATTTGAGGCTCAACCCTTAGACTATTTATATTTTGAAGGGTTCTAATGTATATACCTATGATGATGTCCTGCCAACAAATTTGATAGTTTTTTTGGTGTAAAATTCTTGTCAGAGCACGTGTATAACAAGACAATTATATCAATGTTTATTTCATTAAAAAGTGTTCGTATCCTGTCTTGGGTGGCTTCGTGTTGCATATTTAATACACATGTACATAATTTATAGTTGACGAGGGTTAAATTTACAAATGATAACTATGTTCGAGATCAAGAACCAAATGATAGCGTTGCTTGGGTATCACTTGATTAAAGTTGATTTGACTATAACATTAACTAGTTCCAAGAGTAGCGGGGGAAAGCTGACTTCATTGGGGTCGAAAACCTGTCGTACCCCGGGCGTTCCCAGGCCTTTGATGAGCAAGTTTTACCCTCAAACTCTCGGGTTGCTCGAAGATGATATGTGTGAGGGTGGGTCCCACATTGATCCACGTGTCCTTCCACTGAGATTTATCAATAAAAAAAAATATAAGATTCATCAAGGGAAAATAATGAATATACACAAGAGGCAAGACACATGTGGAACACAACTCAAGCCTCTCTTTGAACTTTCTTTCTCTCTCAGAAACTAGAAAGCTACGAACACCCTGTCCCTTTCCTTGCCACTCGTTTTTGGTCTCTGTTTTTTTTTTTAATCAGTTATAGCAAGGGCTACTACCCTACAAAAGAAGGAGAGATACCCTCTTCAGGACAAGCAGAGGTTACGTATATGGTAACCTCTGTTCATATATTGCTCCTTCCAATAATTCCACATAAACACAGTAATGTCTCTTTTGCTCTGTCAGTGCATATCTTTTTAATCTATACGCTTATTTTTTGGCCGAGTTCTTCACCTACACCCCTACGATAACCTTTTTTTAACCCGTCTTCTCTCTCTCTCTCTCTCTCTCACACACACACACACACACAACACAAACAATATTCTCCATCTTTTTGCCAGTTGCCACTTTACTGATCCATAATAGAGTTGTTGTCAGAGAATGAATGGCTGAGAAGACCAAGTCAGTCTTCTTCTCTTGCACTTGTCTTTAAGTATCTCACTGTTTTTTAATTGCTTTCCTATTTATATATATCATGTTACGTATACGACCTTCTTGTTACAATGCTCATTCCTCAACCATTCTTAGAGGTTACTCGGCAATCTGACGGCCTGAGTTTGTTTGCCATAGTTAAGCATTTTGTCAAATTAATTGCTTAATTTTTCGAGGTATATTCAGTACGCATCTTTTTAAGATTCAGCTTTTTCTAACCTACTTTTTCTGCTTTAGTATTTGGAAACGATGGGTATAATGGCTCATCATTGCATTATTATTTTAGATTTCTGAATTGGGTTATTCAGTGATTCCTCAAATTGTTGCAAATTAGATGATTATATAAAAGAAAACTTTGACCCTTTTTATGTGGGTAATAACTGTAGAAATTAAGGTGCTTCATTTCTTATTGAGTAAAAATCTTTTAGGAATTCTGTTTACTACTCACCAAATATCTTAACATGAATGTCAGAGAGAGGGAGAGGGGAGTGGGGGGGTAGGTCGGGGGTGATGGTGAAGAATCCCAAATTATTTTGAAGAAGTTAAGTTTAGGTTTAACCTTTTTAAAAGGCAGGTCTTTCGAGGATGAACAAACTCTCTGTTCCGCAAGTACTTCACTTTCTATGTTGGGGGTAGCGGAGGGGAGAGTTTCGGATTCAGTTTCTTCAGGAAATATCGAATTATTCAGGCTGCATTTGGTTTGGGAGCTGTGTGTGTGTGTTCCATTTCAGCATCTCAAGTGTCTGATCACTAAGCTAGGCACTGTATTCTCATACTGGCAGGTTTTGTTCTTGAATAGTTCACACTAAACTTCAACTTACATAGCAGTCCTTTATCGGTCTTATGTATGACTGTGAATGATGTAGACCTAGGTGATGAGTCTGGAAAGAACTTTTTTGAGAGATGCCAAGGTGAATGAGTTTGACAAGAACTTGACTGTGTGTGTAAGGCAGAAGTTAATGAGCTTTCGTTGAAGACAATTTTTCAGAATTTTGCTGAATTGGAGAAAGAAGGCCCACTGAACATTACTTTAATTGACAGTTTTGTTCCGGTATAAAGGGGCTCAATTGGTGACATAGAGCTAGAGATTAAGGAACTGAAGGTCTCTCTGATGGAGTCATCATTTTCTGGATCATCGAAGAGAGCCAAGGCACCGAGTAATGTCACCCAAGTTGTTCGTTGCTTGGTTGATGGGTGCAACGCAGACCTTAATCAGTGCCGTGAGTATCACAGACGGCATAAAGTGTGCGAGTTCCATGCTAAGTCCCCTAAGGTTACAATTGGTGGTAGAGAGCAACGGTTTTGTCAACAATGCAGCAGGTACTATTAGAATTCTTTCACATTGTGATCCACCATATTTTCTTTGATAACTTTCTATATTACAGTTCATTTCTGTTTCATCTGTTCCTTGTGGCTTAGTGGTGTATAATGGTGCCTATATTTCCAAGCCACCTGAATAATGGTTGTTTGGCTTTTGAAATATAAACATTACCATATTTGAAGCAACTTCCTTTCCATGTTGATGATAGCTGTGTAATTGACGCTGAAGTTTTGGGTTGGGTCTCCCAATTGCATAATGTGGCATAATTTTGTTGCTGAGTTGTTGTTAGACAATGCTTAGTCATATTCCCTAAAAATTATTGTAATTGGCCATTACGACTTCCAGTTTAAAATGAATAATCCCTTCATTTGTTGCATTGTCTTTGAAGTAATCAGGTATTTTCTATAGCTTTCATTGGATTCTGAATATTAATAGTGGCAAACATTGGATGCATCTTATTCAATGCCTAAACCAAACAAAAATTGTTTATTTTTACTCTTCCTGTGCTGCCTTTGTAGCTATCTGACATGACATGCCTCAGTTGAATTGACTTACTTCACCATTGATGAATATGTTTTCAATCCAGTTGGCCGTAATATTGAACTACAATTCTTTATTTCCTGCCTTCATGTGGATTTCTCCTAGTTTTGCTTTTGTTTGTGTTTTTTGTTTTCTTATGAATAATCTGTGAGGAGATAATACATTGAGCTCCCATAGCATTCATAACACATAAGAGTTTCTAAAGATTAAAGAGTGCTCAAGTTCTGTATTTCCCTCCAGCTGCTGAATCTATATAAAGTCTGACCTGTTGCTTTCACAGGGTGTCATTCAATGCGTCCATTGTGTAGAAACTCTTGTCGCTCCTTTAATCTTATTTTCTTGCCCTTTTAGACAGCATTCATTATGGTTTATAATGTCCCTCTTGTTGCTTTCAAAGGGTGTCATTCATTAAGCCCATTGTGCAGAAACTTTTCTTGGCGCATTTAATTTGTTTTCTTGCTCCATTGGAAAATATTCCATTGTTATCTTTCTGTGTATGCTTCATACTAGTGTGGCCCATTGTCTCTGAAGCTGATTAGTGACCAAATGTTTGTTTTGTCCTTTAGGATCTATTTTTCCTCACATTTTTGGTAGAGATGTATCCCTTCTGTAGGTTTCATTCGTTGGCAGAGTTTGATGAGGGAAAGCGAAGCTGCAGGAAACGTTTAGATGGCCATAACCGGCGGCGAAGGAAGCCTCAGCCTGATTCTCTTTCCAGAAATTCTGGAATGACTGTTTCTAATCAACAAGGTTTGAGTTCCTTATGATTAGAGTTTCAAATTAAAGGTGGAAGTTGAAGGATTCAATTGGTATCAACTGGGTTTGTTTGCCAAATTACTGGCAGTGATTCAAGCCTCGCCATTTTTCCCCCAACATAAGTCATCATCTATTGTTGTGTTCAAGTAGATAACTGAGTCACATAATGTTTTGATTGAAATGCACCAAAATATCCTCCATCTCAGGTACAATGCTTTTGTCATTCAGCAATCCACAAATATTCCCTAGTGCCGGTGGAACCTCCACTTGGGCTGGGCCTGTCAAAGCTGAGAATGAGACAGTGCTATACAATAGACAGTCACCCTTGAGCTGCATTGACCGACGCAACCCATTTCCTGAATCTTCCGCTCACAGCTACAGAGGAGTAAACCAGTTTCAATTCTTGCAACAAGATACTGACCACATTCTCCCTGAAGCTTCCGTTTGTCAATCACTTCTTGATCCCCATTCTGCATCAGCAATCACTTGCAGCAGCCAAAGAATGTTCTGTGATGGGTTAAATCGAATGGTTGACTCTGATGGTGCTCTCTCTCTTCTGTCATCAGCACCGGCTATAACTAGGGAGATTGGTTTGAGCCCCATGGTGCAGCCTGACCCCGAATTGCAGGCACAGTCCTTGATCCATAACCTGCAGTATAGCAGTATAGATCAGTACGCTTGCACACAAGAAATGGAAATCAAGCCTGTAGTTTCTGCTACCGACTCTGGCAATAGCCATGATGCCACCCTGTGTTTCCAGGGAATGTTTCAGAATGAACCTGATGGGTCTTCTGCAAGTGGATCTCATCAAACCCTGATATTTTGGTGGGAGTAATTTGTGACAGTTTCACTTGACCTCCTTTGCCATCCAATTAGTTGAGTTTTGCAAGATCAAGCATGTTCATAACTTCTTGACGATGAATGTTGTAATTCTAGATGTCGGACTATCAGAGAAATATGCACGATTTCCTTTCACATTGTCCGCTCCATCTTCGGCTCTTAAGCACAAAATTGAAGATGCTGCTCTACTAATCCAATTGGGCTATCTTCACCATTGGATGGGCTGATGCACTACATCTATTCTTCAATTTGTATCTCAAAATAAGCAACCTCTCCTATTTTGTGCAATGTTTGTCTGTGTGTCCTGAAGTATTAAGTGTTATTTGCATAACATAACATCGATTCAATGGGAACATATAAAATGCTGCTAATTTAGATCCATCGTTAAATCCCTACAAGAAAGTTTTGATTTATCTGCCAAACTGGGTTTATAGGTGATTGAGGGTAATGGTTTTCATTGTAATCATGAGCTTAAAAGGGTACGTGTTGGGATGATTTTGCGTTTAGCAAACTATATACATTGAACTTGTAGTCTTACCTCAATCTATTTCAACCAGAATAAGTATCAGAATCCATCTGCGCTCAAGTGGGGAAGGATAGATCAAGTAAAATATTCCTATCATTGAATCAGGGGGAAGAAAGAAACTATGCATAAACAAACAGGCCGGAATCTTTATAGCTGACTCCCGTTGTATCAAATTAATTATTCCATTATCCAAATCTTGATAAAAGTGTTCAAATCTCAAAATAAAATATATAGGAATATATCCAATTTACACTCAGTTTTTTTCTATAATATCCATAGTTCTTCATAATAGAGGCCAAGGGNCATTTATCTTGACTGGTGGTGCAAAATACCTAGGAGCATATTCCTATCCCAGATTTCTTCCCAGATGGCAACCGGCCTACTGAAGGTTCATGTTTATCTTAAACTTTTTACTCAACTTCCACCACAAGGTACACCACATCAAATAAGAAGGCCAATTTCTATATATAGGCGACGCACCCATGTGTGACTTATAAGTAACTTGTTTTGGACTGATACAATATGGAGAAAAGCAATAAGCAGAGAGGGTTCGTTAAAAGTAAGCTAGTAATGTCTTTCTCTCGGGCTGCCAAGCCTTCATCAACTGTGCAATATGCTAGTATGGTTAAGCCAGGTCCATCTTCATCAACACAAGACGTGTCGTTCTCTCAGCCAGGTGGCTTTGGTGGCTCCGATGGCTATGTCCATGGCCCTAATGGTGGTGCTGGAGATGTGAACGTAGACTCGAAGGCTGCAAGTTATATTTCATATGTCAGAGAGAAGCGTATGCTCGAAGAATCACTTTTGATTAATGGAAGAATCGATGAGTATCCAAAGGAATATTAAAGCCACACTGAAGTATTAACTTGTTTGCTTAGGTTTCTTAGATTCTTCTTTCTGATCTTTAGTTACTCTGTATGTGGTGGACAAATATTGTAAAACAAGGTATATATAGCACACCAGTATTGGGGGCTCAAGCCCAACTTCAAAACGGTACAAGTTGGACTCTAATAGGCTAGATCTCCTCTATCATTTTTGTTGGGATTTAACTCGATTTAAATCCACTAACAAACACACACAATCGAAGAACAAATTAAGAATATAAAGTAATAAGAAACAAGAAAGAATAAGACACAGATTTTACGTGGTTCGACAATTTGCCTACGTCCACGAAACTGCAGGAATTTTACTATTGAGAGAGTTGAATTACAGAGAGCGGCTGTGCAATCCACAACAAACCCTAGTCACAAAAATAATAGGGTTTATATGTCGTACGCACTGGGCTGTATAACGGGCCCAAAAAATTTTCCTCGGAGGCGTTGCCCCCGAACCTCCACGAGGCTTGTCCATGGGCGCTACGGCCCAAGCCTTCGCTCCATGGACTAAGCTTCAGAAAATTTTCCATTAAAAACCACATAACATTACTTCGGGTCGGGTCATCATCCGAATCACATATACAAACTAGACTCCATTAAAAAAAACCAACAACTTTTTCTTTCTATTGTTTTCATTGCTAGATCACCCATCCATCATGTTTTAGTCACGGACCCATTCATATACAATGAGTTTGACTTGAAAAATGCAAGTCGAGGTGAGAGCACAACTTTAAACAGGACTGGGCTGCAGGATAGCTACGAAATACCAACCCATATCTCTTAGAAAGCGTGGGACTCGTCTTTGCTCCCATTACTTTTGTTGGAAAGTATGCTCCAATCTCTGCTCAGCAGCCCATGAGAAACCTATATACTTGGATGAGCATCTGTGAACCCATAACAAAATCACAGGTCAAAATCCAAAACATTCCTCCTGTGATTGAATTAAAGCCCGGTTCTGGTAGTATATGAATTCCTTTTTTCGTATGCATAATCCTGGCAATTGAGCAATGCGTCGCTATAAAAAGTAAAAACAGGCCAAGGCCAACAATAAAGAATGTATATGGCTAGGTGGACCAATTTATCATTAGTTCACTTCGTTTTTTCCAATCTCCTACTCCTTTATGTTCTGTCTATTTACCTTTGTTTGGTGCAATTCATTTTCATTTGATGGTACAACAAATTCGGAATTTTTTTCCTCAATTTTTTTTTTCTCACCATACACACTCCTATACAAGAAGAAGGAGCCTTAAGGCTTACACCTATACCAAACACTAAACAATGCTAACCTGGGGGGAATTAATCACATTCCTCACGGTTTTTTGTTCCTCTTTTCATCCAGGGACCATAATGTCTAGCCTTAAAGAACTTCCCACTTGGAAATACATCCTTATTCACAACTAGTTAAGTACTTTACTACTACTGTTGCCGTCATTAGAACTGCTAAATTCAAGTTTGATCAAACAAATATATATGTACTTACAAAAAAGAAAGCAAACACAAAAGAGATGGAATTTCACATGGTTCACTCAATTATAGTGCTTTAGTTGGTTGAAGGAGAATATATGCGATGGCTTTCCCATGTGTAGCATTCAAGTAAACTTGTGGCATTTTTGGCCAAAAAAAAAAAAGTGAGCTAAGTTGCTTTCCTTACCAATTAGTTTTCCAGCTGCCAGTCAGGGAATAGCAATAGCTACCAAATTTTCCCTATATATACTTTGAACTTGACTACGGTGTCAAATAAAATGTGGTATCGAAAAAAACTGATAAAAATAATTATCATAAAAAGGGTAAAATATTTACAACAATAATAAAAATATCTACAAAAGTGATAAATATCCTTATGGTATAATTGTTATTTTTTTTGCCCGTAGACAACTCCGATATGCTTTCATGGTAAACATACTGCACAGCGTAAAGTACTTAAATTGGCTGGAAGACACATTCATTCAGCTAAATAATTAACTGACTGTAAGAACAAGTGCAGAATGTGTATTAGGAGTGAAAATTCAAGTAAAGGAGACTGACAACAAAGCTAAAGCATTGTAGCCAACCCAGTTTCAGTGGTGGAGATTATTATGCCTAAAGGTTCAACAATGCAGATTAGTATCTTAAATTTCTCGTACCAAATAATAGGAAACATTCAGCAGTACATGTAATTATTAATGACATTCGTTAAATCTGTCATATTATTTAATGTAAAATTTTCGTAAGTATAACATTACCAGAGATGAAACCATAAATTAGCATGCTGATTAAAAGAAAACCACAGAGAAGCATCATCATGAGTCATGCAGCTGCAAACCAAAGACGGGAGAGAGAGAGCCACTTATTTATGGCGAAATGATTGTTTTTGCCGAACTCCATCGATGAGTCACTAAGACAAAAGAGAGTGTGACGTTTCGAAAAGAAGTAAATATTGACCAGAGATGTTACATGGATCAAATTTAAGATTAATATTATTTTTAATCCGAAATATATATATATATATATATATATATATATTTATTTTAATTTAGTATTTATTATATTAATTTTTTTAATTTGATTCTTAAAGTATTCAATTTGTCTTATTTTAGTTCTTACATAAACTGTCAGTTAAATTTTTTGATAGAATAATAATGTATTGGACACGTGATATCATATAAAAAAAAATGGCACGTGATCAGTTTTGTCTACAAATGAATTACATGAATTCCATTTGATCGTTATTTTTAAATATTAAATAATTACCTCCTCCGTTATTAAATATCTGTTATTTTACACAATTTTTTTTGTTCCATAATATTTGTCGTTTAATGAAACCAAAATATAATTAATATTTTTTCTTCTAAATTTACCCTTAACTTTTCAATGTATTAGATTAGGTGGAGATTAAGTGTCTTTTATATTCATTTTTTTTCAATACATATTGAATATAAATATTTTATTTATGTGTAATTATTTTTTACTTATATTAAAGTTATTTAATAACTTTCTTAATTTTTGTATAAAAATTTTAGACGAAAAATATTTAAGAGCCAAAAAAAGTATTAAATAACATAAAAAAGTGGTTGTTATAAGACGTGAGTTTTACTTCTGATTTGTTTAGATTGTGGCAGAGTCTCAGGCGTGGTGCCACCGTTCACCGAATATTTTAAGACAACTAAGCATTGATGGAGTTGGATGTGATTGAGGACTTATAGGAGCGGATCAAGCATAGACATATAGCCCAATGGACGTGACTTACCCTTAAAGTGACATTTCCCAAAATGGCATGAGGTCCACGTGTCATGACGGGTGATGTTGATGGTGTCTGCCTGTTTAAGGTTAAAAATCTGACAGTATATGTACATGTGGGCCCACAACATTTAACACCAACCATCGGATCTCCATCAAACTTCCATGGTCCCCCCACCAATCAACTACACAGTAGTTTTCACTTTTCAGATGGAATTCAACTTGTATAGCTTCAGGAAAATGCCATACGAAAAGTTATCGTTTTTTTTAGATTAAACTATACTTTTAAAAAATAAAATTATAAAATATTTAAATAATTAATGATTAATCAAGAAATATTATGATAATGAATTACTTCAATCAGGTAGAATTTTTTCCATGATGAGAATCATTTGTTACATTACATACTTTATTTTCACCAAAGAAATCATACCAACAAATATAAAGCAAGAGTTTAGGGGTGCCTAGTCAGCATTATTATCGGCTTAACAACTTTTAACGACTCGAGGGATTCTAGGACATATCCTTTTTGAAATGTCCTAAACCATAAAGGGATAATATCTAGAGAAAAATTGAATTATCATAAGGAGTTATTCGAAAACGCCATTATAAAATTAATAATAGTAATGGTGTCTTAATCACATGTTCCAATGGTTTTTGTCTAGACCTGATAATGTTTACATGAAACGTGAATGAAATTACATGTTCACATGGTAAGTGGATCAACAAATCCTGACTAAACAAATTACGAATTCACTAAATAAAGTAAGGTTTATACACAGTACAAACTCTATGTGACACCATTCTGGTTGTACATGTACACAAAAAAAATAATATTTTTTGACACGATACAACTTAGACACACATCAATTCCGATACCAGGCGACCACTGGTGCCGACCTAGATTGGTGACATAGATGGGTGACCAGAAGAGCTGGATGTTTGTGTATCCAGGTGTTGTAGTGGTAGCTGCTTGTAACCACATCCCCAAGTTTAAGTTCAACTCCCTTGGTGCAAGTAACAGGCCACCAACCAAAAAAAGAAAAAGTTGAATGTTCTCTAACTTTCCAATTCAATACTACTCCCTGATGCTGGAAAAGAAAGTTGAGTGAAACTAGAGTTTCTCTTAGTTTTTTTTTTTAATTTTCTTTAACCAAACTGGTCTAATCCAGTTGGCCACTATTGATTTTCTCAAATGAATGGTCATGAGTCAATCATTAACTACCCATATGTAAGAACTGATGCATTGAGCTCCTCTCTAAGTCGTCTATTTTATCTTTTGTGCAACCTTCTTTACAGCTCTTCTCTGAATGTTCTCTTAGTCTACTGCTAATGTAGATTCATTCTGACTCTTGGGAAGTTTGCTCCGTGTACAACTGTAGATTAATTATATTGTAGTACTATTGACCGGATATATCAAATGACTCAAGTTCACATGTTGTATTCCACTAAGTCAAACATTCGAACCTTGCCAACATCCTTGAAAAAAAAAAAAAAGTGCTTAGCAAAAATCTAGTATGTACATGAGAGACCTAATCTCGAGGGCAAATCCTGTAAGATCTTTGAGGGTGGGGAGTAGGAAGAGAACGTTGATATATTTTTCTAAATATATTTAACCTCTGGAATATGAATCACCTACCTTCCTAAATTGGGTGAGATATTCTTCTTTGTTTACCGACTGGTTAAACTCTCTAGCTAAGACACAGTGGAGCATTCTCTCTTGAGGGGTCCACCTTCTAAACCCATGTAGCTATGGACCGCATCACAGTTCTGAGCTTAACTTTTTATGGAGAACCCATGTGGTTTTGATGTGTCCTCACACACTTGAAATGGTATGTTGGGTCCCCATCTCTGAAACAATTGAGCTATTTATTGTTATTTGCTGAATTCATGGGTTGATGAATCCAAAAGTACAAGTGCACTTTCATCTTCATGGATTACCGCCATAGGTATATATATATATATATATATATATATATATATATATATATATAATCACAGGGAAGGTTGCAAAGCACTTGCTTCCTCACTCAGTGAAGAATATAGTAAAAATCTAACTCATCCGAGACAAAATTCTTGTGCATGCACCTTGAGAAGCCAAGTTGGTTAGGAATCCTATCGGGGAGGGCAAGCATAATCTTTTGAGATGTGAGAGAAGAGTAAATATGCAAGAGTAACCATGATATTTGATGTTTTCAAGACCAACGTAAACAACATTTATCGGCCAAAAATACAAATGATGCCCATTTAACTTGAGGTGAACATAGGGATGTCGTTTTAAAAGCTAAGATCTCTGGATTCCTTCCTTCAGTGTGAGAATTGCATTGCTATTTTTTGCAAATAAGAAGAGTACAATTATTTGGACTTTTGAATCCTCTTTTTCAGATTTTGTTCATAGATTTTATTCAGATGTGGTAAATAACTGGCGTGGCAGGTAACTTTAGCTAACCACTTCGAATGCCCTCGTCAGGTTCAAGGAAATATTGTCAAAACTTCCCACCAAAAGGGTTTCCAGTACCTCTACCGAAAGAGAGGATTGTTTTAAGATTTGCACTTTAGATGTAGTTCTATTGTGATGACATCAATAGCAAGGAAATGCATATTTTTTTTGTTAAAAAAAAAAAAAAGAAACATAAATTATTTTTCTCACTAATTAGTGTACCCCCAAGATCTAACTTACTAATTACCATCGGGGTGGTAGTCTGGCGAAATGGGTTTTTTTTTTGGCAGGAGGGGGCTACTACCTTCTAGCCTTAGGTGGACTCGATAGACTAAACCTCAATCAACTTAAGGGAGAGCGTGCGATTCTCCCATCATGTTATGAGTTCTCTAGCCCGTAAAGAACTATTAAGGTCAGCTTAATTTTCTGCATAATTAGAAAAAGCAAAGGCAAGAAAATCTCTTCATTGCATTTGTCATGCATAAAATACATATTAAGATCCACTCCAATTTACAAGAAAAAGCGTATTGATCAGATGCATCAAACAGGGAATTTTGATCTTCTGTGGGAAAGCTTGTAGAAATTACTTTAAAGGGTTTAAAAAATATAGAAAATTCACCGGGAAACCAATTTCCTCATTCCTAGTTCAGTGCATGTTATATTTTTATGCCTCGTTTGCAGTTTGCATCCAGAGAATTGCAAAATTCAGCATAATTTTTTTGAGCTTGTCGATCGAAGATATTTTAGAATTTAGCCAAGAAAATGAAGTTATACAAGTTTCATCGTTGAAAACTTCTCAGCGTTTCTGTTTAAGATCTTGACAAAAAAATGAAGTCAATTGCCTGAACATTCGTACATTACGTTTGGGGCACCCTAATTTTGTACCTTAAAACTCCCAAGTCCCATATACCACAAAGTCAGTGGTCATCATATTGCCACATTTGTACATTCCTTTGCCATGCCTTGTTCATCTCATCTTCCCAGGAAATCTTCATTACATTGCAATGTAAAATTTATGGTTTCGATTATGGACTTTTGAGCTGATACCGTTTTTCGGAAGTTTGTTGGAGACGTTCCTAAAGTGGAAAGTATTTAGCGTAGTTTGATCTATCCACAAGAATTTGACAACTGAATGACTAAATTGGCAAACTTTCATTACATATATACCTCACCTTTTGCCTACCCAAATTCTTTAGGGCAAATGATATTATTAAAAAATCTCCATCATTATTTCTTTAAATCTAAACCAACTACACCTAGCATAGTTGGCACTCCAGATTGTCCCAACTCCCAACCAAGAGGTGGCAAGGATTAATTTGAAACCCTATAGATGTGTTTTTATCATCCAATTAACACTATGTTTCGTATGTGGGACTGGTACATAGGAATGAAGCCATCATTATTAAGTACTAATCCTTGTCGCCACCACCAAGATCTGGGTCTTGGGTCTGGAGTCTGAGCTCTAGGGTTAGGTACCCGGGGCTCCAGTGACAGTGTCCTGGGATCTAGGTTCTAGGGTCTAGGGTCTATGTTTTGAATCCGAAGGTCGTATCCTGGGTTCAAGTCCTAAGGTCTGGGTTTGTGTTTGGGATCTTAGTTCCAAGTCCAAGCCTAATATTTGGGGTATGGGGTTTTGGGTCGAGTGTCCCGATGTTCGGGGTCCAAGTCCTACGTACAGGGTCATGGATCCTGGTCTCCTCCCGTATTAGGTCAAAGGTATGATGTCTGAATCTAGGGTCCAAATCTTAGTCCTAGTTTCAGGGGTCCATGACCCGTGCCTGTAAAAAGAACGATTTATCCATGCATTTGAATGAAGCTTCAATTCTATACCAATACTTAATTCTACTAGTTGTCAAACATAAGAATGGTAAGTCATTCTTATGTCCTTTTTGTTATTAAGCTCATTCCGTTCATATAAAAAGTATTTTCAGGTACAAAACGCAGCATTGAGAAAGACGATTAAGGTTTTGATTGATGATCCTTATAGTATGGAAAGGACTCATGATATTTCGCTCTATATATATAAATTTATTGTCTTGGTAAGAAAGTGCAGTTGAATTTTTTTTTTTTTTTAAAGTTCAAATGGTTACCTTCAGCTAATGCTAAATTCTCTGCTACATCTGCTTGGGAGGTTATAAGGAGAAGGGGCTCTACTGTTAGCTGGCATAAACTGGTTTGGAATAGCAATTTAGTCCCTAGATACAATTTCATTCTTTGGCTTGCCAATGGCTGCACGCTGAGCACCTTAGACAGAATTCAATCTTATACTACACACCTTGGTACTCTGTGCACCTTATGTAAAGCGGTAGAAGAGTCTCATCATCACCTTTTCTTTGATTGCCCTTATCCGGCTAGAGTATGGAGCTCAATTCTTGCCTTATCTGGTGTTACTATGCAGCCTAAACCTTGGGGTGAGTTGGTGGAATGGGCTGCTTCCAACTGGAGGGGCAAATCTATGGCATAAGTCTACTTGAGTAACAAAGCTCTGATCCATGGCTGAAGTCCTGCCCAGATATTCAGGGCTAAAAGTAAGGACATTGGCACTGCTTCAAAGGTCATCCAATTGGCTATCTTCTTTGTTTGGTTCTTCCTTGCTTCCTGCGTTGACAGCATGAGAGATTGTGTTGAAGTCTCCAGACCCATCGAGAGCTACTGTTATATGAAATTCTGAGTCAAGCTTGCCTTGGACAAGCCACACAAGAGTGAGGATAATGATTGGGCACATAATTTCTGCACATTTGCGTACAAACATGTCAGTTCAGGACAGAAGTTTTTGCATACAAATGTAAGCCATGAATCAAATGCTTATGCTTCTGGTTGCTTGCTGGTTGTGTTTGCTGGTGCTTGGGGCTGTCCTGTTGTGTTATGTTGGGCTGTTTTGCCTTGGTGTGCTGCTGATTGGAGCAGTTTTGCCTGTTCTGTGCTGAGCTGTTTTGCTTTGGCTGTGCTGCGGCTTGGGGCTGATCTGCTTTGTTGTGCTGGGATGTTATGGTTTTCTGTTTTTTGTCTACCAATATATTTTTGTCAACAAGTCTGTGGGAGATGCCCTTTCTCAAGGTATCTCTTACAGACTTGTGTTTTGAGCATTAGCTATGTGATTTTTTTTGTTTGATGTTTGTCTTTGAGTCCTATGTAACTTCTTGTACAATTGTGGGTGATTACCCTTGTTTACCTTTTTATTTTAATACATTTTATCTTCCAAAAAAAAAAGTCTTGCTGCAGCTATTTACCACATCTGGATGGAGAGAAATAGCAAGATGTACTTCAGGGCCATAAGCAAGATGCTAATATCGTTTCCAAGACTATCTATCTGCCTATCAAGGACAGAATGACTTCCATTAAGTTCAGAACTTCTAACACTAATCTGCAGCTGGCTCTTCATTGAGACCTGTTACCTGAATGTTTTGTTTGATTGTGGAATGACTAATTTTTTTTTGTTTTGTTTCTTGATTTGGATTCACTTGGAAGTGAGTCCTTGGGTGTTCCTTTCTTTATATTTGTTCACCTTTCTTTTCTGTTTCAATATAGTTTTTACCTTCCAAAAAAAAAAAAAAAGATGGTGCTGCTGCTGTGATTTTAGTCATAGTCACGATGTAGAATTATACTCAACTATGAAGGAAAACTCTTCAATGAAGGTTGAAGAAGATTATCTTAATTACAACAATTTGCTTCAATATTTTGTTAGACACATAACAACTCTTTTGTTCAGTTGACCGCCGGAAAAGGTGGTAGCAATCCCAAAATCTAATCTGCGGCCGCCTCCATAGGTGATCAAGCTCACGATATTTGCAGTTAAGACATACACATGGTAGGAGATAGCTATGTATGCCAGCTACATATGAAATTAGTCAATTGATAAAGAACATTGTATGATCTTCTCGAATGCTATCCCCCTTTTTCTTCGACATTTTATTAATAGGCAAATTTGTTTCTAGCTGAGGGGCAGATTTGATATTTTGTGCACAAGACGAACACTAACCTACCAACTGCACTTCCGCAAGCCCCAAGCTTCTTCCTCCTCCATAGGAAAGTCGTTGTGTTATCAATAACTCTATTAATATTCCATTTTTTTTTTCTATTTTTTGGTTGTCAAGTTAGTAATTGTTGAATACATTCTATGCACAGAGTAATTCTTACCGGTAAACAAATGGAAAGAAGAAGAAAATCATAGATAGTGTTCACACTATTATTAATTAGATTCTGTTACGAATAATACATGAACAAAATCACAATTTTTATTTGACTCGATATGAACGTTATGTATACTAATTTTAATATACTTGTATTATTACGTTTAGAAAGAATATGCGGTGTAAATTGATCAAACTTAAAAGATGGACTTTGTACAAGTAATACGATGCGTGTCATCTATTCAAAAAACAGTATGATAGAATACAATATCTTTTATATGTCTTTTTCATTTTGAAATTGACAATAAAATAATTTCATCGATATTTTCCAAAACTTACCTGTATGTAAGCATACCACGTGATCATATGTCAGCATTAAAGCAGAGATGAGCGACTGTGAGTAAATCAAACATAAACCTTTAACCATTCTTGTCAATGCAATGAAATCTTTATCACAACTAGGTACAGCAAATTGAAGGGCATTCTCGTAAATTTAAGACAACATGCAAATTGCCCAAACAAACCCTGAGAATTCGCATGTAATCATCAGACTCAGATGACTTCTTATTTCGACACGTGTGATCCAACATACATTTACCTCATGAGTTTTAAGGTTTCCTCTCTCTCTCTCTCTCTCTCTCTCTCTCTCTAAACCTGCTTTGCTTTTCACCACCATCGTATTGATCTACCCCCACCTCTTTCACCGTCTGATTACCACCAGTCCTCCATCACAACCATTAATAATGAACTAATGAAGTGAACCCCTACCAAGACATATACACCTCATAAACACTAGATCATTGTCTCATTAACTATCATTTGTTTAGGGTTATGTAATCATTGTTAGTGTCTTAAAACTCCACAAAAATAATCACACAAAATTCCACAAATATGATCACACACACACACACCCCAACAGAGTTGGTGTATTGACCCATAGGGTAATAGTACATATTTAGGAGATGGAGTGTGTGCATAAATATGGAGTGATACAAGGTAGGAAAAACTAAAAAGGAGGTGTAGAGAGAAAATTTGTGTTTTTGTGAGCTTCAGTGATAAGAGAAAGGAGAAAGAGGGAGAGACAGAGAGAGAAAATGGGGAGAGGTAGGGTTGAGTTGAAGAGAATAGAGAACAAGATCAACAGGCAAGTGACCTTCGCTAAACGAAGGAATGGCCTTTTGAAGAAAGCTTACGAGCTTTCGGTTCTATGCGATGCTGAGGTCGCTCTGATCGTCTTCTCCACTAGAGGAAAGCTCTTCGAGTTTTGCAGTAGCTCAAGGTATAACAAAAGAAAAGCAAATTTACTTTATTTGTATATATGTTATGTCTATACAGACTTNGAACAAGATCAACAGGCAAGTGACCTTCGCTAAACGAAGGAATGGCCTTTTGAAGAAAGCTTACGAGCTTTCGGTTCTATGCGATGCTGAGGTCGCTCTGATCGTCTTCTCCACTAGAGGAAAGCTCTTCGAGTTTTGCAGTAGCTCAAGGTATAACAAAAGAAAAGCAAATTTACTTTATTTGTATATATGTTATGTCTATACAGACTTGTGTATAGTCATATAGAAATTTACAAAAGCCTTGTTTTTTTTGCTTTCTCTCTCATCTTCTCTCTCTAGATTCTTTTTTTTTTTTTTTTTCTTCNATATATGTTATGTCTATACAGACTTGTGTATAGTCATATAGAAATTTACAAAAGCCTTGTTTTTTTTGCTTTCTCTCTCACCTTCTCTCTCTAGATTCTTTTTTTTTTTTTTTTCTTGTTTGGATTTGGCGTTTTAGATCTAGATAGCTTTGGCGTGAAAATCTTTTGCAGTTTCAAGTGTGTGACGAGCTTGTGAAAGATGGAAAGAAANTTTGGATTTGGCGTTTTAGATCTAGATAGCTTTGGCGTGAAAATCTTTTGCAGTTTCAAGTGTGTGACGAGCTTGTGAAAGATGGAAAGAAATAAGAAATAAGGAAAGGCTACTTGCTTCTTTTTTCTCTCTTTTTTGGAGCTGAGTTTTTGCCCTTTTTGTGAATGTATAGGTGTTTATAGAACTTTGTGCTTGTGGTGTTGTTAGATCTGCAAGTGGAAACCTTGAAAACAAGATCAGTTCTATGTATGTTGTGTTTTGGTTGAATGATGTCTGCATTTGCTTCCAAGTCTCTTACCTTTTGGTTCTTAATTTCTGATTTGATATTACAAAAGCGTTTGAATTTCTTCATGTTTAGTACTGCTTTCTGTTTCATTTTGTTCTGAAAACTAGTCTCTCATCAATCGCTCTAAAAGCTGCGCGATGAAGCTATCCCAGTAGGTCTTTCTTCCTTTCTTTTCTTTCTTTCTTTTCTTTTTTTCAAGGAGCATTGAAATACTCTAGATTGCACTTGCAAGGTTTGAAAGCTCATCTTTTTTCATCATCTTTATTTTTTTATTCATATTTCCCTTTTAAGTGTTTTGGTATTCATTATAAATTCTGCTCTTTACTGAATCCCTCTTTCTCTAAATTTAATGAATATTGCTGCTAATACAGATTTGGATTGCTTTCATTAGCAAATCCTGGTGTTTAGGCCCTTTAGGGTTTTGAGTTTCAACTTTCTAATTATCTGTGTTTTTTGTGTCTTATATATAACTTTCATGACCCTTCTTTGGCTGCTATTTTTGTTTCATAACCATGGAATTAGAGTTTCTACCTGAGCTAAACTCCTCTTTGTTCTTTGAACACAAATTCACAATAAAAGCTTTAATTACTACTTCTTTCTTCTCCAGAAGAAGTGGACTTGATGTCAATTAAGGTTATGGAGACCTTTACAACGCCGCTCTTGAAAATTTTTCCAATTGCTCCACCTGAGCCCCAATCATTCTTGGGTGTCTCTCTCTCTATCTTGATGTTTTCCATCCTGCCTCTCACTATAGGCCTAGGGTTTGGTTTTTCATGGAGTTAGGCATTCGTTGGTCATCCTTTCTTCTTGGAAATTCTTTCCATGGAACACTTTTCATAGTACAAGTGTGTTTTCATAATGTGAAGACCCTGGTCCATTACCGGACCCCTGTCTTCCAAGAGCATTCCTCCCATTACCGGGATATCCCGATGTGGGACAGAGGTAAAGGCTACTGTGGGGGTTTGCCCCGCAGGTTAGCCGAAATCCTTTGGTGGAGAGCGGGATATCCCGGTAATGGGAGGAATGCTCTTGGAAGACAGGGGTCCAGTAATGGACCAGGGTCTTCACACATAATAACCTCCTAAAATGATTTAAATTAACCTACTTTCTCAATCTTTGAATTAATAATAAGTATTGCTAGCTTCTGTGTAACTTTACCTGTTGCTCCTTGACTCAACATGTTTTAAAGGGAATTTGTTCTAACATGTCAATATTTCAAAAAAAAAAAAACATGGAGAATGCTCTAGGAAACGCTTGCATTCTACATACAACAGACTTCATCCATTCTCAACCAATTTTATACAACAGGGAAAATGTGACAATTGCAAAATATTGCCAGATAAGTGTAGCATGCATCACAAAAATAGGAGAGAAACAAGGTATAAATCAACCACACAACCTTGAATCCAAAACATTGTGGTTGATCTGCATTTTCATTATTTTTTTAGCAAGTAAATAAGTTTTTCCTTAACAATAGTAGATGCAGTCGTTTGATAATTTCATTCAACTTTGTAGTAAATTTACATGTATTCAACTCCAAATGCTAGATGCTGATAACTTTCTTAATGTTAGTTGCTGCTATAAATTTCTCATAGCAAATGAAGAAAAGAAGCAATCAGTTTCCAGAAATTAAGCCTACATAATAGCACAAATCATTTTGTGAACACTCACATTTTGAGCATGCCTCATATTTCTTTGATGAATAACCAGTCTTAGTTTTCTTTGCATGATTTTATTATTATCTTTATTTTTGTTGTTATTTAATTAATTTTCTTTTAGTTGATATACTAATAATTTTGTACAGTATGCTCAAAACGCTAGACAGGTACCAAAAGTGCAACTATGGAGCACCCGAGACAAATGTATCCTCAAGAGAAGCTCTGGTAAATGATCTTTTATGTGTAAATTTTTACATATATCATTGAATTTAGTATTGCCTACTCTGTGGACAAAATTTACGAACTCTTATGATAGATAAGAATGCATGTAGATGTCCTTTTTCCTCTCTATCTCTCTCTTAAAATGGTAGTGGATCATCAATGTATTGCGTAGACTAAATGCCTAGATATAGGACTTTAGAAACGAAGGATGGAAAATCAGCATTAAATTTGAATGTTAGCTCCCCACCTTTCCATTGATGTCTTGAATATAGTTATTGGAATACATGACACAAAAAATGCTTGAACTGGTTCATCTTATTTCTGTTTTTTGGCTACAATTTTATCTGATGATTGAAACGCAAGTGTCATGCTAATTGTTATCAAAACATAATGAGTTTACCACACAAAGATTGATGTTACCCTAACTTTGCATAGTTCATATGACTGTGCAGCAGTCACTTACACTTAAAAAACTGTATGTGATTTTTTAATGGGCATCATGGCCGAATACTATATCATCAACTGAAAAAGGTGAATAATCATCAAAATATACTTTGAAAATAAAGGATGGTATAGAGAGAAAACTAAATAAGTTTCCAGCCATTAAGGTAAGGTGATGCTATCCATATATAATTTCCATGGGGAAACTTGAAAACTCTAGAACTAAGTAACAGGACAAAGGTGGCATGGGACATCTGTCCGCTGCAGGAGTCTTACTTCTGAGCAAGAGGTCAGTTCAATCTCATTCAATGCAAATTGGAATACGATCCTCTTTTCAAATAATCTACTTACCAAAGAGCCTCAAACCTGTCTTCTGCCCATTTAGTGTTGTTTCCGTGGACATCTAGCAATTCTCACACTCTTTTTTCTTTTCCTTGGTTAGCATAGAGTCAGCATTTCGTCTCGAGCACAGATGCAAATCCACTACCAATCTACCATCCGATCCATGCCACCAATATTTGGGGTCTCTCTATAGGCTGCATCAAGTACATAAAATGGCTGCCCTCCATTTGACTCTTCGTGCCTCTCAATTATGTAGAAAGAAACAACACCACTTTCCTTAAGGTTTTTTTCATTTATGAATACATTCCAATCCCTTCTGAAACAATAACTCTTTTATGCTTCTTAGATCAATAGTGAATTTCTTATAACTTCTTCTGCCTGTCATAAAAATTGAGTCCTACATAGTTTACCTTCATAGCATAAATATTTTTCAAAACTTTCACAAATATTAGTGATGCAAAACGTGAAAGGCGTTACAAAAGGAGAACAGAAGAAGGAGATTAGGGCAAAAAGACTAATTTCAATAAATCAATAATCAAAGTGCCAAAATAACTACATCAACCCCTATATATAAGTGGATACCAAAATCCTAAATCGAGATTCTAATATAACTCTACTACCACTTAAGAAATAAATCCTAAAATAAGAAATAAAAGCAAATACATATAAAAACAATAATATTTTAATAAATTTCTAACTTCTAATCGTCAATTTTTATCATTATCCGACTCCTTTCTAATCCCATGGGAAGTACTTAACCGCATACTCCTTTGGGATGAGGAATCTATAAGCTATATTTCTATTATTTGGCCATAAATTCTTTTGAAAAAGTAATGTGCGACCATCCATTGCAATACTTTGCTGCCAAGTTAGACCTACTTCGTTTTTTAGGTCTTTGAGTTTCAGAATATCAACAAATTGGATGGATAGGATACATCCTTTATACTAGTCAAAATCACTTCCTTTCCAAAGTGGTTTCAAAATTTCTCTTGTTAATATACCCGGTGTAGAAACAAAAACATAAAAAGAAAAGCGAACAAAGAAGAAGACAAAAGGATTTAAACCTAAAATTTAACATAACAAGCACACACAATTTTTTGAGCTTGATTGTTTTCATTTTCTTTTTTTCCACTTTAGCTTGATTATANAGAAAAAGAAAAGCGAACAAAGAAGAAGACAAAAGGATTTAAACCTAAAACTTAACATAACAAGCACACACAAATTTTTTGAGCTTGATTGTTTTCATTTTCTTTTTTTCCACTTTAGCTTGATTATATAACATGTTGTGGATGTCTTATATTCCTAGTAAGAAACTAGTTTGAATTTTGTTCTTCATAAGAAGTTAAAAATGTGGATGTCTTGGAATTCTAGTTCAAGTAAAAGACTACTAGAAATCCCATTGTGTTAAAAGATAAAGTATTTTTAGTCTATAAATAGATTATATATCACTCTGATTCTTTTGGGATTTTGGCCCCCAGTTTTGGATCATCTATGTTTGATTGTATTATCTTGAATAAAGAATTTTGTGTAATCTTTCTTTGTTAATAGTGAATAATTGTCGTTGTGTTTCGCATGTGTGCCTAGGCTTTCAAACTGATCCACGAAAATTAATGATCTATATTTTTTTATTTCATTCCATTTATTTATTTGTAATCTTCGTTACTCACATAACATTACCTTGTGTTCTTGTATTCTTTTTTCCATTAATTGCACCCCTGAATTTGATTACTATGGTTCTAGGAAATAAGCAGTCAGCAGGAGTATTTAAAACTTAAGGCACGTTATGAAACACTGCAACGATCCCAAAGGTAAGAAAGAGAAATGGGATTCGCAATCATATATGAGAGAACAGATATCTGGAAAATTTATCACCAACTAAATCTTTGACTGCGATGACCCTAGGAATCTTCTCGGAGAGGATCTTGGCCCTTTAAACAGCAAAGAGCTTGAATCACTGGAGAGACAGCTCGATATTTCACTGAAGCAGATCCGATCAACGAGGGTACTTTACCTTGTTATTGCATACTCCATTAATGCAGCCATCAATCATCTTATAGTGGTGAACAATGGAGAAAATTAGCAGTGTGAATTTGTGAATGTTATTCCATTGTGGAGGATTAAAAATACAAAACTAATTATACTTCTATAACATCTTCATCTCGTATTCTTCTTTTTACAGACCCAATACATGCTGGACCAGCTCACAGATCTTCAAAGAAAGGTAAAAAAACCCATTATGGAGCTTCTTCACATGCTATGCCCCATTTTTCCAACTTGTCCAAACCTTGTTGAATCCTATTCATACAGGAACATGCACTAACTGAAGCAAACACGGCTCTGAGACAAAGGGTGAGTAACATTCTGAATTGTCAGGATGCTTGTTTGATAAAGGATAATAGTCGTTTAACACATTTAATTAGTACATTATTTTATCATTGTAAATGCTGTTCACATATCTCCTACTAAATCTTAGACTTTTTTTTTTCCCAAAACAAATCAACACTTTATTTCATTCTCCAAAAGCTATTTCAATGAAGTAAAAGCAGACAGCCTGCTCTTTAGAAAATTTAATCCAAAATCTAAAAAATAAAGAGTTGCTGAAAAAACTCAGCAGCCTTCTATCAGCCCCCACGATTATGATTACTAAATCTTAGACTTAGACACTTGCAATACTGTATGATAATGTATCATTGTGGCACTGCTAAACTGCCCTATATATTTAACTGCATGTCTTGAGTGGGTTGACTTGTCACAAATAATGTACCTTTGAATCAGTGCCGGCCCATGCACTAGGCCATTGCCTAGGCCCCAAATGGGACAAAAATTTTGGGGCCCCAAATTAAATTTTTATACAATTTTAATAGATTTAATTTTTGGGTTTAATTTAAGAACTTAATGCATTTTTACCATTAAATTAGTAAGAAAAAATATCATTGAATAAGTTTACTAAAAATCAAATAACCATAATTTATTAAGTGTCAAAATTAGGTCCCTAGATTAAATACAAGTAATAGTATTGTAAAATTTTTAGAATTTCTTACAAAAACATTTAGGACCCTAAAGTTTAACCTTATGTGTTTTATCTTTGTCAAATGTTTATGGTATATGAAAAATATGTGTTATCACCTAATAACATATTTTTCTATCTTATTATCAAAAAAAAAAAACTGTATAATTCATTGTCTATCAATTAATAGTTATAAATTATAACTTTATATTTTTTTAGATTAAATTTGAGGTTACTTCAAATTTAAAACAGATTTTTACTTAATTATTTTTTTAAAGCATATAAAAATGACTATAGAATAGAGTGAGTAGAAGTATCTCACTATTTGAAATTAATTATAACTATAATTGTCTTGCTAAAATTTCTTAGTTAAAACATTTAGATGATTATCTGTAATATTAAAACATGTTTCACATATTCTAATACCATTTAACTTACACAAATTTTAACTTTTACATTTGTTATGAAAAAAAAATTTATTTTGTTAACTAGTTTAAATTTCCATTCTCTTTGTCATTGTCTTTAATAGAAAATTAACTTAATTATATTCGGTCAAGGATTCGACTTTTGCTAATTGAATTTTAATGTATAAAACTTGAATTTAAAATTTTAATTAATATTTTTGAATCTCAAAAAAGAAAAAGAAAAAATATTAAATAATTTAATTATTGACAATTATTTATATTATTGTAAAATATATTAGTAGGGCCTAATTTAAAATTTTTGCCTAGGGCCGGCCCCCAAGTATGTTGGGCCGCCCATGCGTAAGTGGATAACAATATCTTCTCTTCGGTTTATAATTTTTTGGTTGATGCTTTGCAGCTAATGGAAGGAAACCAAGTATGTTCGCTTCAGTGGAATCCTAGTGCACAAGATGTAGAGTATGGCCAACAACCAGCTCAAACCCAGGGTGATGGCTTCTATCATCCATTGGAGTGTGAACCCACATTACAAATTGGGTAAGACCTCCTGAATTTTGATTCCGCAAAAGCATCAATCTTTGTATTCAATTCTCTGCTCAGGTGATATCTACTCCAAACATAGGCCCCGTAACAAAACCCAGAGACTTATTGAAAAACAAAATAAATTGAGTAATGCTACACTGACCAAAATTTGGGACCAAATTTAGAGCTCAAATGACATGACAGTTGATTATTTGAAATTTTTATTGGCACCCAAATGACATGACACCAATCAAAGAAACCCAAGTCAACTGCCATGTCATTTGGACTCCAAATTTNGATCCATATACAAGCTGTTTGAGACCCAATTACATTCAGACTGGGACAAAGCTACACACTGTATCATTTACGAGTACCCTTGGCATTAGGATCCAAGGATCCCATTTTTGAATCTCTTTTTGTAGACCAATAGAGCCCAATGTCCTACTTGCAGTTCAAGAATTTACCTCAAAATCTAAAAACTGATGCAAAACTGGTATCTCCCAACTGGTTGCCTAACTTGATTGATTGATAGATTGTAATTAGCTCATTATCATAGCTCAGCATACCATTATCACAGCTCACCTTAGCTAGCTTTTGTTTTGTTACTCTTGTTTGGGGACTTCCCCTCCTAATGTACATCAGATTTTTTTATCATCTATGAAAATTCTACCTGCTGGGGGGGAAAAATCCGTGAAGATGAATGTGCTTTGTTTCAAATGGGTAATACAGCTACAGCCTCAATTCAACTAGGCCTTTATCTATTTGGGATCCACTACATTGTTGTAACCTAGTTTAGAAAATCTCTGAATTCATTAATGTTCATTTTGAAGACTGGAATTGATTACGAGAGATCTGCATGCTCATTTATGATGAGTTTATAACCTTCTTGCTAGAATTCAAGGAAATACGCTGGCAGGCACACATCTAAACCCTAAGCTCCACTGAACAACATGGCAAACTCTAACAGCAAAATCAAGAAAAACGAAAAATAAACAAACTAGAAAGAGATTTTGTTGTCAGACATTAATGTGAAATCCGAACAACCTAAACCCTTTCTTCTCCAGATTGGCTGCTGGACTGGATCCCACCGGCTTCTGATCTTGATCAAACACTTCTTTCTCGTCCTTGGCCAGCCCAAAATGAGCATTTTGTTCCAATCTAAGATGCAGATCTACCTCCATCTCCACCATCCCACCACTGCTTGTGGCATCTTTGTAACCAACTTCAACTATCCAATACATCTGACTGTTTGCTCCTTCTCCGCCTTCACACTCGTAGAAAGAAACAACATCATTTGCTTTCAAATTCTGTTCTTTAACAAATCGATTCCAACCTCTTGTGAATACATAGCTCTGGCTGCTCTTCCAATAACAATATCGAAATTTCCACAACCTCATCTGCCTATCATGGAAACCTAGCTGCACATCTTCTGTACCTTCATCAATGTCAGGGAAGTACTTGACTGCATATTTCTTTGGAACTACGAATCTATTAAGCTTCCCTACATCACTGGGTGTTAGTTCCTTTTGAAAGAGTAGTCTGCAAGAACACCATCGATTACCACACACTGTTGATAAATTGAGACCTATTTCCTTTTCATGCCTTCGATTCCTCAAAAATTCAGCAAATTTTGATGGATATGATCCGTCCTTGATCATGTTCAAGATTGCTTCCTCGCTAAATTGGCTTTGGAATATTGGTTCTTGGACCGTGTCATTAGTCCAAGGGAAGTTTCGGTGAAAGTCTCCACCCCGAAGCTTCATGGCTGCACTATCATAAGCCATGGCTGCATCCTTCTCTGATTTAAAGGTTCCAAGCCATACCCTCTGGTGGTTTGCGTAAATCTGAGCCCCCCAGTGTCCATTGTGCTGTGGAACGACACCTTTGAATTTCGTCCACAAAACATTATGGTTAGACATCGATCGATTGCATGCAAGAGTTGAATAACTGCTGCGGTTAGAATCTGAAGATTCTTCTATGGCATTTACTTTTGCAGTTAAAACCATGCTTGACATCTCTTCTTCCATTGGAATCTGCGAAACAATTACTTTTAATCTATATGCAGAAGACCATTATACCAGAATGAAACTATTATTGGTTTAACAAAGATAAGCAGAGAAACAATTCAGAAGACAAAAAAAAAAAAAAAGTAAACTATTTAATAGCTGTCAATAAATAGACATGAACAGCTCCTTTATGAGAAATATATAACAAATAACCAACAACAATCAGTCTAGAAAATAGATTAAATGCTTCAATCCAAAACAGCAGATATCATATAAAAATAGATAAAACTCTAACTAACAAACGATCAGGAACTGCTGGTGACCAGATTGGACTTACAGGCTTGCAGAGTCTTTTTTGTGTTGAAACGTTCTACAGAAACTACAAGCAACTTTAGGATTATGAGGCTGAGAGAATTAAATATGCAAAAGACCGACCATTAATTTTGGGAAAAATTTTAGGAAAAAATCTGTCAATTAGAGATTTTCTGAGGCATCAAAAAGGCAGGTTTAATATGGGGGTTGGAAAGTTGAGAATTTAGAAATTCTTGACAACAAGTTAATACCAAAAAATTATTACACTTGTCTTAAATTAGGGAATGAGTTAGTAGAAATTTGAACAAACAGCTATGAGTAATTTTTCAGGTCCATCTTCATTCCATTTTTAGTACGTAATCTTATCATATACTACATGCATATTTCATCAGAATATTTTGCAATTCCATGCATTGATGCAGCATCATTAATGATGGTGTTCCAACTTTCAACATCACAGGGCTTATGTTGGTTGATCGAGGGTTCAGATTTTTTCAATTACAGTATATTTTTACTTAGTTTTACTTAATAATAAATTTTTCACTCATTATTTACTAATAGGTCATGTGTATTAATAGTAGAAGATCTGTCATTCATAAAATTAAGTGAAAAATATAATTGAGAGAATCTAAATTCGATTGACCAATACATCATAATGATTAATATTAGGAAACATCTGATTCTTCGTAATGAACTTACCTTTTTCAGGCTCCCCCCTTCATAATGACTGACCCAGATTTTCAGCGATGGTATATTTGTTGCAATGTCCTGCTTTCTATTCCAAAGTTGCAGCATCGGCACAGAATAAATAATTGGAGATAATTAAACAAGTATAGGAGACAATAATACGTGGAAAACGTTTGAATGGCCATTGAATAGCGGAACAGAGAAACACCTCTGGAAGTGTATATATTGGTTATAATATTAATAGTCGTTGGACATAAAAACCAACACAAGAAAAAGTAACTTGACAACAACAATTTACACCTAGTAGTCAATTTGTAATAAATTTAGGGTTTTAAGGGCCGGTACCTTTTTTAGAAATTATAAGGTAAAAAAGTATCACTTTTAAAAATATATATCAAAAAGTATACAATTCTTAACAAATCTCTAAAATACCTTTTTAATAAAATGGGAATCGATTCCTATATTTTTGCCTTCACAATCGAAATATCACGGATATCAACTGTTACCTATAAAATTCTTTAAATATCGCCGAAACCTCCATTATTCCAAGATTGATAAGAAAGCTTCCCTAAAACCTCCATTTTTTTTCAAAACGTCCTAATTCCAATGGATTTAGACGATTTTCTCTTATAGAAAAACCAATTCTCGATCAAAGTATCAACGGAAAATAACTCCTTTTGTTTCTGATCAAGGGGACTCGTCGAGATCGCAAAACTCTCTAAGGACTTGAAGCACAAGGTTCCAAACATTCTCAATGTTGAGGTGGACCGCAAAGGAAGGTCATGGATTGTAGAAACCATATGAATCTGTACATGAAAAAGGAGGGTTCTAAAAGGATTCATCTTCTTTAAGGCTTGCAGACCATGGAGGCAGCGTTCAAGAGGTGTAATGATTTTTAGAAAAATTTCAACCACATCCCTTCTAGTTTATTATATCTTTAAAGATGCTCCCTCGATTATCAAAAATATCACGGACACCCTTTCTAGTGTGACATTGACTTGTATTAATATGACATTAGCTTGTAATAGTGTGACATTATTGTGTATCACTGTGTCAATGTGACATGTACCACTGTACTAAATTTAAATTTAAAATATTCAGAAAAAAAAAAACACTCGTAACAATCAATAGTATTATACAAGGTAAAAACATATATTCCTCATTACGATTTATAAAAAAAATGAGGAATATATGTGAATTTTGGCTGGTAACAGTGTGTCATTGCTGGTACCATTGTCATTAGAAGGTATCACTGTGACATTTTGGTTTACATTGATTGGCGGGAAGGTGTCATTGACAGATATTTTTGATTTGAATGATAGAGGAATAAATATGGAATGTTTTAATAAATAGTTGTTCAATTATAGATTAATAGGTAATTTAAAATTCAAAAAGATATACCATAAAATTAGGAAACTAAATCCCTATATAACTGTCATAGTTGTCTCTCATTAATAAATGAAAAGGGCAATGTAGTAAGAGAAAAAATTATAATTCAGCAAAAGTGTACCTCTTCACCAAACATTTACATATAAAGGTACTTATACATATATATTTTATATTGAAGTATTTTTACACAAATAAGTATGAAAATGTTTACCTTTTCACAATTTTCCCATAAATTTATGGTTCAGTGATTTCATGATATCTTAAGCAAGATCAAAGATTTGGGCCTACTACCAAGCAATTGCTTTAGTAGAATGTCAGGGTTTCGAGTTTCCATAATTATGACAGTTTAGTGGGGCTAAACCTATTTTGAAGTGTCCAAGCACGCAATGAGTCGTAACTTTGGCCCTGACCTAGGTACAGTAGAGTTTCCTGCAAATAATTATGAAATGCTAAGTGACAATACTCATTAGTGAATATATACAGTGACATATCTATATATTCAGTTATTATATTAGTAATGCATCACGTATGTTGTACATAAATAGCTTTTGTACACAAAAATTAATAAAACATATTAAGTATATGTATATATAAATTAAATATCATCTCAAATTTATTAAACTTAATTTTTTATTGCTCATAATCTATTATAGTATTATAAAAACTTTGTATGTTTTCAAAATTCATTTTTCTAACTATTAAAAAAAAATAGTTAAAGTTCTATCTTTCATAAAAATTTTATGATTGAAAGTGATTTTTTAGTAATGTTTGATCAATTAAATTTTTTGAAATTCATTTGATTAGAATTCCACTTGTAATTCTTTGAATAAAATAAAAGCAATTGTCATTATACTAATTATATTAGAATCTTACTATAATTAAGAATAAATTAGGTCAATTGGGATAACACTATAATATATTTTCACATAAAATCTCAAGATAAAATAGAAAATTTATTGTAACTGAAGAATTGCACTGATATAATATAATATAATTTTAAAAAACTATATATATGATTATTTTTTTATCTTAGAAATGAAAGTGTTAAACATTTTGATGAGATAAGTAATACTAGATTGATAGTTAAAGATTTTTTGAGCACTTAATTGAAAATATAATGATGCAGATTTTCTTAAGGGTAATAAGTTAATGAAAATAAATTATTATAAACTGACATCTATACATAAATAATAGATAATTAAAATAGATGTTAGAGGTAATTTAGAGATTTAGATACATAAAAATATGATGATAATTTAGACATTTAATTGTGAAAGGATAAAGTGGTCTTTGCAATTCTTTATAAGAGTAAAATAGAAAATTAAAAAATATTTATGTTAAAATATTTTTATTAGTATATAATATATATATATATGTAATGAAGTGTGGAATTCATGTGAGTTCAAGGAGAATCACAAGATGTAGAATAATTTTACAAACAAAAGTACATAAATTACAATATGAAATAAAACTAAGATACTTATAATACTAGCACTAAGTGGGCTAGTAGTGAAAGAGGATAAGAGAGAAACTCTTCATTTGCATTATTATGAGAGATCTCTAAAATACAGGGTTTTGGTGGAGGTGGGAGTGTTTTGCTTGGTGTGTAATGGTTTTTGTGCTTTTGAAAAAGACTTATTTCTTCCATCCCCAAGGAGACCTTAATATAGGCGTATGATGTCCTTTTCTGCTTTAGCTATGATGTCCTTTTCTGCTTTATCTCTTAGTAAAAGACTTTCACCTCAACTTTCGGTGGAAAAGTATAGGTAAAATACTTTTACTNATTATTTATGTTAAAATATTTTTATTAGTATATAATATATATATGTAATGAAGTGTGGAATTCATGTGAGTTCAAGAAGAATCACAAGATGTAGAATAATTTTACAAACAAAAGTACATAAATTACAATATGAAATAAAACTAAGATACTTATAATACTAGCACTCAGTGGGCTAGTAGTGAAAGAGGATAAGAGAGAAACTCTTCATTTGCATTATTATGAGAGATCTCTAAAATACAGGGTTTTGGTGGAGGTGGGAGTGTTTTGCTTGGTGTGTAATGGTTTTTGTGCTTTTGAAAAAGACTTATTTCTTCCATCCCCAAGGAGACCTTAATATAGGCGTATGATGTCCTTTTCTGCTTTAGCTATGATGTCCTTTTCTGCTTTATCTCTTAGTAAAAGACTTTCACCTCAACTTTCGGTGGAAAAGTATAGGTAAAATACTTTTACTTGGGTAACTTTTGACAAAAGATGGGAAAAAGGCTGATGTACTGACAGATATTTTAACATTATACGTAATAGACAACTTTTCTTTCTTTAGGTGAAGAAAGTATTGAGTGAAGCTATCACGTATAAGGAGAAGTTAGGCCAGGAGTGAGGTCATCAATTCCATCAAATGGATCTTGGCTATCTGGACCCAAATCTACAAATGGGTTAATGGACCCTGCAAATGATGNAAACCTTAATATAGGCGTAAGGATTTTTGAAGGAATCTTTAGCTATGATGTCATTTTCTGCTTTATCTCTTAGTAAAAGACTTTCACCTCAACTTTCGGTAGAAAAGTATAGGTAAAATACTTTTACTTGGGTAACTTTTGACAAAAGACTCTTAATGGGTCCTGATGTCTGAAAATTAGGGCAGAGTGTTAAGTGGGTCCCTGCCTCAGGAGAAAAGAATCTGCTTTCGGTGAAAAAGCAGAGCACATGGGTATTGTCAGCTACTTTTCTTGGGAAAAAGGCTGATGTACTGACAGATATTTTAACATTATACGTAATAGACAACTTTTCTTTCTTTAGGTGAAGAAAGTATTGAGTGAAGCTATCACGTATAAGAAGAAGAATTAAGGAGAAGTTAGGCCAGGAGTGGGTCATCAATTCCATCAAATGGATCTTGGCTATCTGGACCCAAATCTACAAATGGGTTAATGGACCCTGCAAATGATGTTGGGGAGGATGAATCACTATAACTTGTTGCCTGTTGAAGAAGTTTCTGGGTTAAGGCAATGAGCTCAGAAGACTTCTGCTTTGACTGTTTTGATGATTCTAAGGGCTTACTGGAGTCCTTAGAGGAAAACTTCTTTTGCTGCTTGCAGCGGGGCTGGAGTCAGGGTTTTCTCTGGTGTAGAAACCCTAAGGGTCGGCAGAGCCTTTGCTGGTGTTGGAGTTACTAGTGGAAGGGTAGTTGCAACAGTTGATACTGTAACTGGTGTCAGAACCTTTACTGGGAACTCCTTTTTGACTTGGGCAATGATGTGGTCATGTTGGAACCTGAGCCACCATTTCACACTGGATTGCCTGCAAACAAAGTTAGAACATATTTTTCAAGACCACTTATAGATCCAAAGAAGTTTATATTGGGTAAAGAAAATTAACAAACTCGTGAAATGAATTCTGTCATAAAAACAAGGTTTATAAACAGAAGCAAAATAAGTGACCTGATCTTGTAGGTCCAGTGGAAGAATTTCAGGTATGGGGCCATGAAGATGTCATCATTGTGCAAACCAAGCAGGAATTTGGCTCTTGAAATTCTTATCGAACTGAATGAACTAGGAGTGAGTTAATGACTCATCTTGATAGAAGAGAAGTTTATACCATGAATCAATGTAATCATAGTAGCTAAACTTCTTTTCATNGGGCCATGAAGATGCCATCATTGTGCAAACCAAGCAGGAATTTGGCTCTTGAAATTCTTATCGAACTGAATGAACTAGGAGTGAGTTAATGACTCATCTTGATAGAAGAGAAGTTTATACCATGAATCAATGTAATCATAGTAGCTAAACTTCTTTTCATATCTCTCGAGGTCTCTGAACAATGAAGGATGAGATCCTCATTCTTTGAGAAAAATGAACTTTAAAATATATAAGGAATGATATATGACTTTATTGGGCTCTTTCTTATCAAATATGGGTTTGATAGAAATAGATTGGGTAAAGAACAAATTATCCTGGTAAAAAGTAAATGTTNGATCCTCATTCTTTGAGAGAAATAAACTTTAAAATATATAAGGAATGATATATGATTTTATTGGGCTCTTTCTTATCAAATATGTGTTTGATAGAAATAGATTGGGTAAAGAACAAATTATCCTGGTAAAAAGTAAATGTTTTCTCTGGGTCAGATGAGATAAAGTTCTATCCTGGTTCAAGATATGCATTTACTAAATCTTTTGGGTTGCTTAGGTGAGCATGGATTGGTTCAATGACGAATATTGGTTGAGGTTCACCTTTCTTAACATAATCAACTTTAGGGTCTTTTTGGGCTACAAAAGTTGGTTGAGAACTAGATACTGGGTAAGGATTAACTAGTTGACTAGGGGTAACTAGTTGGTTATTNTTGGTTGCTTAGGTGAGCATGGATTGGTTCAATGACAAATATTGGTTGAGGTTCACCTTTCTTAACATAATCAACTTTAGGGTCTTTTTGGGCTACAAAAGTTGGTGGGAACTAGATACTGGGTAAGGATTAACAAGTTGACTAGGGGTAACTAGTTGGTTATTTTTGATGGTCGAAGAAGGACCAACAAATTGGGTTGGGCCTTGTTGGGTCATCTGAAGGAAAGTAGATGGGGCCACCAAAGTGGACTGGACTACTGGTCTTATATGACTAGGATTACTTAGAGGTTGGTACAGTTTAGATAGAGGATGTTTGTGGGCTTGGCAAGACTAATGGGCTTGACAAGACTAATTGTTTTTGTTTTTGTTCTCTCCCGGCTTTGGAAGAGGTACTGGGCTTAGGAGATTTCCTGTCCGCCATGGGATCCCTGCAAAAANAACGATTGACAATTTGATAGAGGATGTTTGTGGACTTGGCAAGGCTAATGGGCTTGACAAGACTAATTGTTTTTGTTTTTGTTCTCTCCCGGCTTTGGAAGAGGTACTGGGCTTAGGAGATTTCCTGTCCGCCATGGGATCCCTGCAAAAATTCTCGGGTTAGGAAATCAGGAATGTAGTTATTACTGCCTTTAATATATTTGATGTCAAAATTGAAAATACTCAAAATAGATTGTCATCTGACAAAAATCTTCTTACTAACAATGTTTTGTACATCATTTTTCAAAACATATTTTATAGATTTACAATCAACTCTAATTAAAAATTATTGATTTAATATATCATCCTGGAATTTAGAGATACACAGGACAATATATAAAATTTCTTTTTTAATAGTACTATAATTTGCTTGTGCTTTATTCCAGATACTAGAGTGGAATTGAACGATTTGTTCTTGGGAGGCTGGAGTAAGTTTTTGACGGAGAATATCACTATAGCCAATGTCGGAGGCATCAGTTTGGATGATTTTAAAGGAATCAACCGAAGGAATACCAAGGCAAGACAAAGTTTTTATGAATTGCTTGACTTGTTTAACAATGGATGTATGAACAGAAGTCCAAGGAGGAGGATTTCCTTTGAGTCTGTCATATAGAGGTTTGACGGTTTTCCTAAAATCCTGATAAAAGTCAGAAACATAGTTAAGGGAACCTAAGAACCTCTGAAGTTGGGTTTTATCTGTGATCTCATCAGGGAACCTATCTGCAAATTGGATAGAATGATTGATGGGAACAATAGTGGACTGCTGGATGTTGTATCCAAGAAACCTTACTGAGGTTTGGAATAACTTGATTTTAGTGGCTGAGATGACTAGACCATTGTGTTTGACTATCTCAAGGAATGCATAGAGGTGCTTCCAATGTTCTTCTATAGATCTGGAGAAGATGAGAATATCATCTATATAGACTATAGAAAAATGACTAATGGAATTAAAAATTTCATTTATTATATTTTAAAATTTACTAGGTGCATTTTTCAATTCAAAAAGGCATTACATTCCATTCGTAATGGCCAGAAGGAGTTGTAAATGTAGTCTTATATCTATCTTCTATAGATATAAGGATTTGCCAGTAACCACTTTTCAAATCAAATTTTGAAAAAATTACTGAATTATTAAGTCTTTTAATTAAATCCTGTTTGTTTGAAATTGGATACCTGATCCATTCCAACACAGAATTTAAAGGCTTGTAATTAATTGCTAGTCTTGGTACGCCTCTCTCTAATTCCGCATTTTTGATAACATAGAAAGCTGGGCATGACCAAGGAGATTTACTCTTTCTAACGATACCATTTTTAAGTAATTCAGAAATCTCTTTTTTGCAGATTTCCATTACTTCATGGTTCATTTGGATGGGTCTAGATTTAGTGGGAATATCTGTTTCACTAAATCTTTTTAGATATAGAAGTTTTACCATATGTTTTTTCTGTGCCAAAAAACTGTAGGAAGGTTAGAACATACTTCTACTTCCATTTTTAATTTAAATTGTTCGATTTGTTCAAGTAAAATTGGGTTTGTCAATTGTTCTTGAACTCTTTTATGGTGAATTTCTTCTTTGAGAAATTTTACCTGTTGATTTTTTTGATTAATTAAATTAAGATACTTAGAGACTGAATGGTCTTTAAGTTGTCTTAGCGTCTTAGTTTCTGGTTTACTAATAAACTGGAAAGTTACTGAGTGGCCAAATGGCTTAGTGGTTACCCCCTTAGTGTCAATCGTAAAAGGATACAGAAGATATACGAATGGCAACCCAAGGATAACTTCACTAGTCATATTTTGTACTAGGACAAAAGATGTTTTAAAACATACATTGTCTTGACAAATATGTACATTTGGCAACTTGTATTTAACTTTCATTTTACTACCATTTGCTGAACTAAGTTTCTCAATTATTTTTTGATAATACTTAGTTGGTATAACTCTTTCTTGAATACAGTTAACATTTGCACCTGTATCAATAAGGGCAATGGTTTCTTGAACTCTTAATTCTTTAATTTCAGATTTTATTTTATTGACTTCAGTTTGGAGATCTTGTAAAGTGAGTTCTTTTTTTTTCTCCTTACTAAGTCTTTCCATTGCATTGTTGAGGCTAATAAGTTGTTTACTACTGGAAGCATTCTTATCATCTTTCTTAACTAAAAGATCTTTGATTTTTTTAACATATTTAATTTTTAACTCAGGATCCTCAATCTTACTAATTAACTCAATGAGAATGTTTTCTTCTTCATTCTCTTTGGTTATTACACTGACTGTCTTACAGAGACAACTATACTTGTAGCCTAATTTGATGTTAGGTTCAGTAGTATTATTAGAGGCTGATTGATACTCTGATTCAGTTTCAGAACTACTTTTGGAGTCTGAACATGTTTCACTAAGATTATTTAGCCTAAAGATTTTAAGAAATTCTTCTTCTTCTTGAGGGGCTAATTTTAATCTTTTAACTTGTTTTTTAATGGGGCAATTAGGACCAATATGACCCTTTTTTCTACAGTTAAAACATTTAACATCAGATTTAGCTTTTTCCCCATATTTTTTCTTATAAGTTTTATGCTGATGAGATTTTCGGAGTTTTGTTCTAGATTTTTGATAAAAATTGGGTTTGCTAAAAGTCTATTTACTACGAGAGTAATGATTTTTGCTTCTAGAATATGGTTTATGGGTTTTGTGTTTTTTGCTGGCGGATGGTGCTACTGAAGGGAGACCATATTGTTCACAGAAATTTTCTATTTCATATTTAGTCTTTTTCTTGTCATTGGCTAATTATTTACTAAGTTTCATGTCAATACACATTTTAAGATCTTCCTTTTGGATGGTACTAACAAGATTACCATAGGTAAGAGAATCATACTCTATGATTCTTGTGTCTTTACTAAGTGCATCCCTAATCTTATGAGCAAAGAAATTGCGGAGGCCATTAACAAATTTTTCTTTCTAAAAAGACTTATTGCAGTCTGGACAAAGCATGACTCGAGAGATAAATACATCCTTGTACCATCTAAAGTCACTTAGTGTTGGGCACCTAAGGTTACTAAGCTGGTCATGAATTCTAGCTTCAATGGAACTAGGTGTGCCAACAAAATATTTAATAATGGTATGAATAAGAGTATTGATACCATCAGGTTTGCCTTGGCCAAGAGCTTGGTCAAAAAAAGGTATACCATCATCATCTTTGACAATAGCATACTTAATCTCATCTCTGATTTTCGGAGTGAGATAATTGTCCCACCAACTACGCAACATACCTATGAATCCTGAGGTAATGAGGTCAACTATCTCAGGTTCATATTGGTCAAGGTTTGTGACATAATTGTTAATCACCATAGACATGTGGTTGATTTTATTTAGAATTTCTTGTTCACTTAAACCATCTATGTTCCATTCATAGAGTTTGTTAGACTGAACAGAAAACTGATTACTAATATTTTTTTCTTCAAATTGAAGATCAGGTGGTGTTGGTCTGGTATATCAATTTTTAGTAATACTTGTTGAATTAACATTTGAAAAACTCAATTTGTTAATTTGTTGGTTACCAAATTGTTCTTCTAATTTATGAATCTAAGAATCAGATGAACTTATTGAGCAAACATTTGATGAATCATTAGAAGTTTGATTAATGACAGTAATTTGAGAAGGGCCTTCTTTCTTTTTGGAAGATGGTTCCTTTAGCTTCATTTTAGAAATAAGCTTTTCAATTTTCTCAATGTTTTGGCTATCTTTAACTCTTAATTTTCTACGGTCTTCAGGTAGGTGAATTAGAGGTTGTTCTAATTTAATACCCGGTTTGATTTCATCAATTTTATTTTCAATTTTATCTAACTGTTTGTCTATAGTAATTAAGCTTTGGTTAGTAAAATTATTTTGTTCAACAATTTTTTTCTCAGACTCATCAGTGGAGAGTTTGAAAGGTGAGGCAACTGCAGATCCACCATGGTCAATAACTATGGTTTCTACTGGAGGGTGACTAGATGATATAGTGAATTTTTCTGTTTTCCACTTATATTATGTAACAACATTTACTTCTTTATGGAAGTTATCAAGATAGTCAAAGAATAGGATTTCTACTTTTAGTTTATACATTAGCTTAACCCATTGTCTTCTTATTTCAATCTGTTGTTGTGAGCTGAATCTTTTAAAATAATTATATCTTTTAGATTCCTTTCCAGATGATTCAAAGTCTATTTTTAATCTATTCATATCAGGCATGAATAGGGTACTAGACTCTTTCCTAATCATGAGTAACTGGTGGTTTACTGGGGCATTACTCTGGAGGTCACTAGTAGTAGAAGGGGTGAAGTCTTCTTCTTTTTCTTCTATTTTTTGTGGCATACTCTGATATGGAGTATAACACGGCTTACTAATTTGTGAAGAGGAATTATCAATTCCTTTTAACTTAAAAAGTCTTTGAATTTCTTTATCTATTTCTTGATCTCGTTTAGAGAGTCTAGAACTAGATTCAGATTTTCTACCTTCATTAATTTGAATAGGTCTGTTTGNTTTTCTTCTATTTTTTGTGGCATACTCTGATATGGAGTATAACACGGTTTACTAATTTGTGAAGAGGAATTATCAATTCCTTTTAACTTAAAAAGTCTTTGAATTTCTTTATCTATTTCTTGATCTCGTTTAGAGAGTCTAGAACTAGATTCAGATTTTCTACCTTCATTAATTTGAATAGGTTTTTTTGATCTACTGGATCTTGCAGAATCAAAGGAGATTCTTACTAAGCCATCCGATAATTGGTAGAAGCTTTCAACATTTGTAGTGGTGTTTTCACTATCTTTATCATGATTTTTATTTTTTACTATCCAAGATTCTGGGAGCGTTATATCCTTCCAGAGGATTTGCTTAGGAGNATGATTTTTATTTTTTACTATCCAAGATTCTGGGAGCGTTATATCCTTCTAGAGGATTTGCTTAGGAGCTTGGATATTAGTTTGACTAGTACTAGCTTGAATCAGTGTAGTGCTTCCTAAAGGACTTTTTTGTAATGCATGCACATTCAAGTTTGTGGTAATGCATTTATAGTAAATCTTGTAAATAAGTACTATTGATTCAGTTTCTTTTACCAATTTAGTGATGCTTCCTGTAAGCTTTATTCCTAAGGTTAAAACTAAAGGNGTAGATTCTTACTAAGCCATCCGATAATTGGTGGAAGCTTTCAACATTTGTAGTGGTGTTTTCACTATCTTTATCATGATTTTCATTTTTTACTATCCAAGATTCTGGGAGCGTTATATCCTTCTAGAGGATTTGCTTAGGAGTTTGGATATTAGTTTGACTAGTACTGGCTTGAATCAGTGTAGTGCTTCCTAAAGGACTTTTTTGTAATGCATGCACATTCAAGTTTGTGGTAATGCATTTATAGTAAATCTTGTAAATAAGTACTATTGATTCAGTTTCTTTTACCAATTTAGTGATGCTTCCTGTAAGCTTTATTCCTAAGGTTAAAACTAAAGGAGTGTTTTTGCATCCTAAACTTAAGGTAAAATCAGGAAAATAATTAAAATAAACTGGTCCTTTATGGAGACCTGTTTCCATTATACCAATGATACTAGGTTCATATTCTAAAAACCTGACATCTCTCAAAGTTAACAAGNACTTTTTTGTAATGCATGCACATTCAAATTTGTGGTAATGCATTTATAGTAAATCCTGTAAATAAGTACTATTGATTCAGTTTCTTTTATCAATTTAGTGATATTTCCTGTAAGCTTTATTCCTAAGGTTAAAACTAAAGGAGTGTTTTTACATCCTAAACTTAAGGTAAAATCAGGAAAATAATTAAAATAAATTGGTCCTTTATGGAGACCTGTTTCCATTATACCAATGATACTAGGTTCATATTCTAAAAACCTGACATCTCTCAAAGTTAACAAGGCTGCTGAATTTTTTCCTTGTTGGGTTAATGGTTCCACTTGTACTAACCCAAGGTGAATAAAATTAAATCCTTTTTTCCGATATTTTTTAAGAGTTTTGGGACATAACAATTGACAAGTTTGTTCATCCTTAAAAAGTGGATATACTTGTTCAATAGTTTTTACTTGTAATTCTTCATTAAAGGCTTTAAGGAGCCAACTAGTTTTATAGATGTCTCGATGGGACACTTCTGGGATATTTCATCCAGTCCAATTTACTCTTGTTTCTCCAAACTCATGATCTTCTTTATTTATTATATTAGGTATAGTGCTTAATGAAGATCTAGATGAGCTAGCCTTATAGTNTAATCTTCTTCATTTATTATATTAGGTATAGTGCTTAATGAAGATCTAGATGAGCTAGCCTTATAGTTAGATCTGAATAATCTACTCATTACTAAATTTAAACTTTTTCAACTTTGTAAATTAATTTTAATTTTTTGATACCATGATACATACCCCCTAACATACATATTCCCTCAGAACCTGTCTGGTTTTCCTAAAACTGCCTACACAAGGACTTACAAAACGGGAATGGTCGTCTATTCTCTCGGGAGACAAAGCCTGGGTGATCAGGGTGAACTAAAATTAAAACTGATTTACTAGTTGAAACTGTAAAAATTTAGAATAAGTAAGATGACTCAAATATAACTGCATGGGTAACTATCCAGACCGTCAAATGGCTCTGATACCAAAATGTAATGAAGTGCGGAATTCATGTGAGTTCAAAGAGAATCACAAAATGTAGAATAATTTTACAAACAAAAGCACATAAATTACAATATGAAATAAAACTAAGATACTTACAATACTAGTACTAAGTGAACTAGTAGTGAAAGAGGATAGGAGAAAAACTCTTCATTTGCATTATTATGAGAGATCTCTAAAATACAGGTTTTTGGTAGAGGTGGGAGTGTTTTGCTAGGTGTGTAATGGTTTTTGTGCCTTTGCAAAAGAGTTATTCCTTCCATCCCCAAGGAGACCTTAATATAGATGTAAGGATTTTTGAAGGAATCTTTAGCCATGATGTCTTTTTCTGCTTTATCTCTTNTGTAATGAAGTGTAGAATTCATGTGAGTTCAAAGAGAATCACAAAATGTAGAATAATTTTACAAACAAAAACACATAAATTATAATATGAAATAAAACTAAGATACTTACAATACTAGCACTAAGTGAACTAGTAGTGAAAGAGGATAGGAGAAAAACTCTTCATTTGCATTATTATGAGAGATCTCTAAAATACAGGGTTTTGGTAAAGGTGGGAGTGTTTTGCTAGGTGTGTAATGGTTTTTGTGCCTTTGCAAAAGACTTATTCCTTCCATCCCCAAGGAGACCTTAATATAGGTGTAAGGATTTTTGAAGGAATCTTTAGCCATGATGTCTTTTTCTGCTTTATCTCTTAGTAAAAGACTTTCACCTTAACTTTTGGTGGAAAAGTATGAGTAAAATACTTTTACTTGATTAACTTTTGACAAAAGACTCTTAATGGGTTCTGATGTCTGAAAATTAGGACAGAGTGCTAAATGGGTCCCTGCCTCAGGAGAAAAGAATATGTTTTCGGTGAAAAAGCAGAGCACATGGGTATTGTCAGCTACTTTTCTTGGGGAAAGAGCTGATGTACTGACAGATATCTTAATATTATACGTAATAGACAACTTTTCTTTTTTNGGTTAACTTTTGACAAAAGACTTTTAATGGGTTCTGATGTCTGAAAATTAGGGCAGAGTGCTAAATGGGTCCCTGCCTCAGGAGAAAAGAATCTGTTTTCGGTGAAAAAGCAGAGCACATGGGTATTGTCAGCTACTTTTCTTGGGAAAAGGGCTGATGTACTGACAGATATCTTAATATTATACGTAATAGACAACTTTTCTTTTTTTTTAGGTGAAGAAAGTAGTGAGTGAAGCTATCACGCATAAGGAGAAGCTAGGTCAGGAGTGAGATCATCAATTCCATCAAATGGATCTTGGCTATCTAGACCCAAATCTACAAATGGGTTAATAGACCCTGCAGNTAGGTGAAGAAAGTAGTGAGTGAAGTTATCACGCATAAGGAGAAGAATCAAGGAGAAGCTAGGTCAGGAGTGAGATCATCAATTCCATCAAATGGATCTTGGCTATCTAGACCCAAATCTACAAATGGGTTAATAGACCCTGCAGATGATGTCGAGGAGGATGAATCACTACAACTTGCATATATATAATAAAATATTTTACAATTTAAATTTCAAAAGATAAACAACATGACTTTTGTTTTTCGCAATTCAAATCGCTTTAAATTTTACTTTAAAATTAATCTAACGGCTAATATTAACACCCTAAATTTAATATAAAAAAAAAGGTCTTAATGGTGTGTTTAGAGTGACATTTTAAAAGTACTTCTAAAAATTATTTTTTATAAGTACTTAAAAAAAAATTAGTGTTTGAAATCGCTCCACTACTACCTCTATCACCACTGTCGCCGCCGCCGCCACCACCACCATCATCGGCACCGCTGCTGCCACCATCACCACCACTGCCGCCACCATTGTCGTCGCCACCACCACCACCGCAACTGCCACCACTACCACTACCACCACCACCACTGCGGTCATTACCACCCACCACCACTGTCACCCTTACTATAACCGATGCCACCCTTACTACAATCGATACTTAAATTTATTTATCTCTCCTTTATGTTTATGAACAGTAAAATGATTTTGAATATGAATACAAATATATTTATTATTTACTATTTGTTATTGTTTTGTGCCTTCAGTAACAGACAATAACTATTATATATAATAAAGTAACTTATAACTCAAATCTAAAAAAATAAATAAAATGACTTTTGCTATTCGGGGTTGAGATCACTTTAAATTTTATATTATAGTTAATCTAACGGCTAATATTAATACCCTAAATTTAATAAAAAAAATAAGTCCATAAGGGTGTGTTTGGAGCATAGTTGTCATAACCGAATCGGACATCGTACCGGCAGAGGGACCAGGTCAATGGTTTAGTGGTTCAACCATTGAGTTAATTGGTTGGACCAGTCGAATAAAAAAAATATAATAATTTAGCTAAAAAAATAAAAAACATGTACGTAATACATATAATTTACCATAAATTAATTAAGTATAAAAAAAATACCTGTGTTAAAAATGAAAAATATTGTGCTCAAGAATCCAACTTTCTCAAAGCATCAACCACAGAAAAAGACATGGTTCAGGTGGTTGGTTTATATAACCAGCTGCCATCTCCGAGGGTCAATTGGTGGAGTCATGTTGAGGCCTCAGACCAAGTAACAAACAACGGCTGTTGAACAACCTATTATGATACAGGAAAGGAGAGAGAGAGAGAGAGAGNGTCATGTTGAGGCCTCAGACCAAGTAACAAACAACGGCTGTTGAACAACCTATTATGATACAGGAAAGGAGAGAGAGAGAGAGAGAGAGAAGACCTCCACTCAGTTGAAGCTCGAAGGAGGAACGAAAAAGCTTGAAGGAGCAAGAAGCTTGAAGCATCGAAGCTGTAAAGCCTAAAGGACCACTAACCAAAGTTATGACCTGTGAAGCTTGAGCAAAGAGAGATCGAGTGGAGAAGGAGTTACTCGATCAGACCTGAGTAGAGAAGACGATGGAATGAAGCTTGAAGCTTGGTCTGTGAAGTTGTGACCTGTGAAGCTTGGTCTACTCTGAATCTGGTCTGGTCCACCAACACCTGAGTGGAGAAAACGATGAAGATGACTGGAATTGGGCTAAAATTAAGGATTTGTGGGTTTTTATGAAAAAGGTAGTAGAACTGCCCGGTTTGACTAAACCGTCTGGTTCACAGTATTTGTCAAAAATCAGCCGGTTTTACGGTTTTATTCTGGTTTAACTCTTTAAGCAGTTCAATTTAAGAACCGGACCAGCTGAGGTCCCAGATCACGGCCTAGCTGGTCGAACCAAAATTTGGAGTGACTTTTTAAAAGTACTTTTAAACATTATTTCTCATATATACTTTAAAACAAATAATGTTTAAAACCACCTCACTACTACCTCTACCACCACCATCACCGTCGTCGCCGCCGCCACCACTACCGTCGTTACCCCCATTGCTCCTGATACTCCCATCCCCACCGCCGTCGTCGCTGTTGTCACCACCACCATAACCACCGCTACCGCCGCTGTCACTGCCACCACCACCACCATCATCACCGTCACTGCCACCACTTCCACCACAACCACCACCATCGTCTCCCCCACCGTCGCCGCCTCCACCACCACCATCGTTGCTGTCGCCACTACGACCACCCCCACCACCGCCGTCATCGCCACCACCACCACCCCCATCACCATCACCGTCGCCACCACCATCGTCGCCGTCACCACCACCACCACCCGTCGCCACCACCCTCGTCGTCGCCATCACCACCACTATCGCTGCCACCACCACCGTCGTCACTGCCACCACCGCCGTCGTCGTCGTCACCACCACCATCATCATTGCCACCCCCTACCACCACCACTACTGCCATCACCACCATCGTCGTCGTCGCCATCACCACCACCATCGCCTTTGCCCTCGCTGCCACCACAGTTATTGCCACCCACCATAACCATCACCATCTCCTATCATAACCACTACCGCCCACCACGTCTCACCCCCACTACAAACTGATACTTAAGTTCATTTATCTCTTTTCTATGTTTGTGATTTAATTTTGGATATGAATACAAATATATTTATTGTTTACCATTTTTTATTACTTTGTGGCTTTAGGCACGTGTAATAACTAGTATATATATACTAGAAAAGAATTTTTGGGTTTATAACTCATAGCTAACAATAAAGAGAAAATAATAGATAAAAACAATATTATTTCCCTTTGTACACTAACCTTATCCATCGTAAGGAATCGTTAAATGTTTTTGTAGTTTAAAAAATAGTCTTAGAGCTTCTTTTTTTTAACTCAGTATTTTTTTGTACATAAAATACAAGACAATTTCAAGGAAATCCTTATTGTGACCTTGTCATGTATTGTTCTCTTATGGCCGTGTATTTGAGCTATCTGAAAAGAAATAGAATTTGGTCCAGATTGGAATTGAAGGTAACCAAAGCCTGGACTATTATTGTAAATTGATTGACCCAATGCAATTAAATTGTTGGGCAAAATCCAGTTTACTCCCTCGTAGTTTGTGCCTTGAGCTGATGACCTCCATATCATTTGGAAATATGCACATCACCCCCCTGTGGTTATGGACTAAACTGCAACTCTCACTCCGTTAAATGGTGATCGTAAAAGTGCTATAATACCCTTAAATATATATGTGATCTACCCAAGAGCCTCAGTAATAAATGTCGTCTACCCGGGAACAGATAAAGTCTCTCTCTTCTCTCTCTCTACCAACTCTTGAACCCACGAAATTTTAGGACTTTGATTTCCTTATGAATCGAAATTAGGGCTTTGATTTCTTGATGTTTTAAAGTTAGGGCTTCAAATCAAAACTCATGCATGCTATTAGATAGGGAAAAGATACACACGGAGAATGCCACCCATATGTTAGTGTTAAAACAAAATACACATATTAGAAAAGTTTTAGTTGAAGTTTTGCAGTTATGATGGTATGAAATGGAAGTCTGAACTCCCAAGCAAAAAAAATCCCATTCCAAACAACCATGAACATAGGTCCATAAATTCAAAAGGAAAATGAACAAAGACATGAGCCATGTCCAAATAGAGAGAATGCATTGGAGAACTTGCCTTGTAACTGTCCTCTTCTCCCCGTAGCTCTCAAATCATTTACCAATATAACAATTTTTGAAACTACTGATTCATCAAATAGTTCTTCGTACAGTTTCAATCCATCAACTACATTAACCTATAAAGAAAGCTGAGGCAGATTAGAGGTAGAAATTTGAAAACAAAAGCCTAAAATTAGTAGCTTGTTTCAACTTAATTTTCAAGACAAATGCCCCCCAACAGAAAAATAATATTACTGTTTTTCCATCAAATATCTCGGTGCCAACAAAAGTTTTTGGAATAACTNCCGTTTTTCCATCAAATATCTTGGTGCCAACAAAAGTTTTTGGAATAACTGTCAGATTCTTCTTCTGATGCGGACTTTGTATGGACTGGGAATCATTCTGCTGATGCATATTATTACAAGAACCTTAGAAAGAGAGGAATAAAAGAATTAGCAATTTCATATTAAGTGCAAATACAATTCCAAACAGCAGCGAAGAGAGAGATATAAGATGGACAAATGCTTTTACAACTTCCCTGTGAACAAAATACATGAATTTTAAAAGCTATACTGCTCAGAACTATTGTTACAACCATGAGTCAAGGCAAAACATAAACAACCACCAAATGTTGCATAGTATTAGTTAAAAAGGGATTTAACAAGCATTCTAAAAGGTACAACCACCTGTTTTGTTACAAAAACATAGAAAAAGAATAGCTCACATCCAACGAGATCGAAAAAGAGACAGAAAATATAAGAACAAAAACAAGAACACAGAGCAAAGAACTACCTCTTGAGTTTGAGGTGCATGCATCATCTACATGCTCTGCCTCACATTCTGAATCACCAGCAATCATTACTTCTGAGTTTCCCGAACTCTTGACATAGCTCTTTAATTGAGGTTTTGCAAGCACATCTGCTACAACATCAAATACTAATAGTTTCTCAAATACAAGGAAAAATGCAAAATTGAAAAAGAGCTAGAATCTAATTTTAATAGGGGGCAAAACATGAATAAATTATTTACCAACTAATATGTAAATTTCTAAATATAAGCAAGAGAAATATATTACGATTTATAAATAAATTACTAGATAAAAATGAAATTGATGTCAAGCATATATTAACACAACATCATGCTTTTTACTTTTCAAAACAGTCTATAATTGATTTTATGACAAATTGTTTAGCAATTTCCTTTTAATTTGTGCAATCAAAAAAATAAAAACTCATGCATGCTATCAGCCC